>MCFE01000259.1:0-110918 GCA_002104905.1 Basidiobolus meristosporus CBS 931.73 | reverse complement strand
GAAGAATCCTGTCTCAGAAGTATGTGTGAAGAAAGGACTTTGCTTTAATTGCA
Organism: Basidiobolus meristosporus CBS 931.73; assembly: GCA_002104905.1. NCBI lineage: Eukaryota > Fungi > Basidiobolomycota > Basidiobolomycetes > Basidiobolales > Basidiobolaceae > Basidiobolus > Basidiobolus meristosporus. Next base: position 110,865 of record MCFE01000259.1, on the reverse strand, counting down.
AGCAGCAGGGACATATGGCAAAGTATTGCAATTGGAGAAGAAATGGACACCAGCCATCAAGAACCTTCCACCTCATTGAAGCCCTTGAGCACAGTAACTGTTGCATTTAAGAAGTGATTTGGATATAAGGAACTTATCAAGAAATAGTGATAATAGTTGAACTGTTGTTTATTCATAAAGAAGCTCAGTGTTTATACCTTTGTAGAAGTAATACAGCTGCAACACTAAGTAGGGAGGGTTTCTCAGTATTCAGGAGCATTCTGTAACAGCTTCAGGGTTAGTACATAATGATTGGTAATAGTGCTAATTTGATCCTGACTATAGGGGAATATCATAAGATCATATATCTGGAGAAAGTGGCAAAGTTAAGGCAGTAAATGAGTCCTACAGTGACTAAGACTAGTCTAGAACTGTTAAGTAAATTTTTAGGCTGCTGAATGATACCAAATAGTCCAATATTTCAACACTCCCCCTCAACTAAATAATTTCTTAATCCCAATTTCTCTCTAAGGATCTCAAACTGTGGCCTAGCTAGTGGGTTTGTCAATATGTCTGCCACCATTTTGTCAGTTGGGCAGTAACCAGCTCCACTAAGTTATTTTCTACAGCTTCCCTCACAAAGTAATGGTGTATATCAATGTGCTTAGTTCTGGCATGATTAGTAGGATTTCTAGCTAATGAAATACAACATTGATTATCCTTGTAAATACATGTTGGTTCACCTGAATTAAAACCTAAGTCTTTGAATAATTTTTGTAGCCATATAGCCTCCTTAGTTGCTTGACATGCAGCCATATATTTGGCTTCAGTTGTAGATAGTGCCACAGTTGGTTGTTTCTTGCAATTCCAAGTAATAGCTGCACCAGCATAAAGAAATACATAGCCTGTGGTAGAGTGTCTGTCAATTAGATCCCTACCCCAATCTGAATTACTATAACCATCAAATTTTTGCTTATTAGCTGCTCCAGAGTATTCCAGTACCATATTTATGGTACCTTGTAGATATCTGAAAATCCACTTAACTGCTGCAATTTGATCTGATCCATAATTCTGCATGAATTGACTGACTATTCCAACTGCTACTGAAATATCTGGACGTGTAGACACTATAAAGTACATCAGGCTACCAACCATTGATTGATAGGGAAAGTTTTGGTCCATATTTGAGCCATTTTCATCTATAACTGGCTGAGATTTTCTCAATTTCAGGTTGTTGTCCATAGGGGTTACTGCAGGTTTGCAATTTTCCATTTTGAAGCGTCTAAGAATGTCCCTGATGTACTTAGACTGATTCAGCACAATTTTCTGCGTAGGTATGTCAAATTTGACCTCAATTCCAAGAAAATAGCTCAATTTTCCAGGATCTTTCATCTCAAACTTGCCAAAGGGATCTGATATTGTCTGTTTAAGTGCCTCTTGATCCCTTGTAGCTATAATAAGGTCATCCACATAAAGAACTCGGATGATCACACCCTTTTTGAGCTGTTTCACATATATACTGTGATCTGCATTGCTACAAGAGAACCCAATTTCCTCTAGATATGTGTCAATCTTGTTACACCATGCTCTGGGTGCCTGCTTAAGCCCATACAACAATTTCCTAAGTTTGCACACCTTATGGGGGCCTTTTGGATTGGTAAAACCTTCTGGTTGCTCCATATATATAGTTTCTTGCAAGTCCCCATTTAGAAAGGCTGTTTTGACATCCATTTGGTGTAGATCTAGACTGTGAACAGCTGCCAGGGCTAGAACTGTCCTAATAGAGTTAAACTTGGCAACCAGAGCAAATGTTTCCTTAAAGTCTAGTCCCTGGATCTGGGAATAGCCTTTAGCTACCAATCTAGCCTTGTACTTATCAACGGCACCATTTGAGGTTATCTTGATCTTGTAGACCCATCTACATCCTATTGGCTTTCTCCCATTTGGTAAATCTACCAGTTCCCACATTTTTGCCTTGATCAGTAATTGGTACTCCTCCTGCATGGCTTGTTGCCACTTAGTAGCATCTGGACCTTGCATTGCCTGTTCCAGATTCTGAGGTTTGGCACATAAGGCAAGATAAGTTTCTTCATGATCATTGGATGTCTGCCACCAGGATCCAAGGGCATTTCTTATTCTGGTAGATCTCCTAACTGGGATAATCTGTTCTGATCTGGAACTGGTAGAAGTATCTTCCATCTCTGGCTGGATTTGGTATGTATCTTCTTCATTTGTGTTGATTGCTTCATCAGGCAGCTGGCCAATGATATCCGTGGCTTCTGATCTGAATTCTCCTCAAATACAATGTCCCAGCTCTTGATCAGCTTCTGCATTTTGCCATCATACACTTTATACCCTCTAGTAACTTCACAATACCCAAGAAAGATCCCTTTCCTACTCTTTGGTTCCAACTTTGAGTGTTTTTTGTCAGGGATGTGATAAAAAACATCACTGCCAAAGATCCTGAGGTGCTGGAGATCTGGTTTTTTGCCTGTATATGCTTCAAAGGGCGTAGAATCACGTAGTGCTGTTGTTGGGCAACTGTTCTTGATGTATACAGCAGTAGCAACAGATTCAGCCCAAAACTTGTAGTCCATTCCCTTATCATGTAGCATAGATCTTCCCATCTCTACTATTGCTCTATTTGCACATTCTGCTACTCCATTTTGCTGTGGAGTATGAGGAACTGTGGTCTGTTGAAGTATACCAGTAGACAAGCAGTATTTTGCAAACTCCTTTGAGCAGTATTCTCCTCCATTGTCACTTTGTAGTACCTTCAATGTACACCCAGTTTGTGTTTCTGCCATGTTCTTGAAGTGCTTAAACGTCTCTAAAGCTTCATCCTTTGTTTTGAGGAAGTACACCCATGTATATATTGTCTTGTCATCAATAAACATCATAAAGTATCTCTTGGCTCCAAAGGACAGTATTCTCATGGGGCCACATACATCTGAGTGTAAAATAGCCAATATTTCGGTGGTATTGATGCCTTCTGAGCTCTTGAAACCTTGCCTAGCTTGTTTGCCATATGAACATCCCTTACAAACATTCAATTTGATTGGAATTGAGTATTTTTGGCCCAAAACAAGCTGATTTTTCACCAATTGGCTCATTTTCTGTTCTCCTATGTGTCCTAGCCTCCTATGCCACGTCTCCCAGTTGGTTTCATCAGTATCAGTAATGCTGACATACTCAGGTACAATGATCTTGCATTGTAACTTGTATATATTGTGATCTCTGATTCCCAAAGCTAATTTTTATCCATTTTCACTCAATATTGAGCAGCTCAGCTTAGTAAAAACAGATTTCAGTCCCTGAGTAGTTGCTTTACTGACTGAGAGTAAGCTCTTAGCTATTCCAGGTACATAGAGTACGTCAGTCAGTTTTGCTGTTGTTGCCCCTGAGTTATCACTCATATTTAGTTGTATAGACCCACTGGTGGTAGCTTTCAATGCAGAGTTATCTCTCAGATAAACCTTTCTTACGGGAATAGTCTTTAAGTTGCTGAACCAATCCTTTATACCACAAATATGCTGTGATGCTCCAGAGTCAATATACCATTCATAACTTTAGTTACTTGTACTCTCTTGTACAGTTACAAATAACTGTTCATCAGTAGTTATATGGTTTGCCTGCTCTAGTTTCTGTTTTTTGTTGGCTTGTTTCTTCTTGCATTCTCTTGCCCAGTGTCCTAGCTTTTTACAGTAGTTACAGCAGCCAGGTTTTCTTTGTTTTTGTTGCTTTCCCTTCTTTTCTGTATGCCTTTTTGAACCGAATAAAGCATTATCTTCAATTTTCTCTGCTTGATCATTACATCTGAGTTCTTCATGAAGAAGTCTTCCTTTGACATATTCTAAAGTCAAGCTGTCTTCTCTGCTTTTGAAAGAAAGTATGAGTGGCTCATACTTGTCTGGTAGGCTGCAAAGCAGACAGAGTATCTTTTCTTCATCATCTACACCTGCATTAATACTGTAGAGTTCTTCTGCAAGTGTCTCCATTTTGGTAATGAGTTGTAGCATGTCATCATCTGGCTTCTTCCTCATGTTGAAGAACGTTTGTTTCAAATAAAGCTTGCTTGATACTGACTTTGCTCTAAAGATCTTCTCTAAGGATTCCCATGCTGCTTTGGCAGTATTTGAGGCATGGATTTGTCCAATGAAGGAGTCTTGCATATTGATGCATATGGCATTGAAGGCCTTTCTCTCCTTCTCTTGAAACATCTCCACATCTTCTGCTGTTCCTTTGGGCTCAACTTCCTCTCCTGTTACTATGTTCCAAAGCTTTCTTTCCTCAAGGTGGATCTGCATCTTGATTCTCCAAAGTCTGTAGTTCTTCCCATCAAACCTCTCCTTTACAGGGAAGATGTTGGTATTGCTTTGTTTGCTGGTAGAAGTCATCTTTAGAATAGATTAAGGCAAATGGGGCTCATAACCTGTTGCAATTTAAGAAGTGATTTGGATATAAGGAGCTTTTCAAGAAGTAGTGATCATGGTTGAACTGTTGTTTATTCATAAAGAAGCTCAGTATTTATACCTTTGTAGAAGTAATACAGCTGCAACACTAAGTAGGGAGGGTTTCTCAATATTCAGGAGCATTCTGTAACAGTTTCAGGGTTAGTACATAATGATTGGTAATAGTGCTAATTTGATCCTGACTATAGGGGAATAATCATAAGATCATATATCTGGAGAAAGTGGCAAAGTTAAGGCAGTAAATGAGTCCTACAGTGACTAAGACTAGTCTATAATTGTTAAGTAAATTTTTAGCTGCTGAATGATACCAAATAGTCCAATATTTCAACAGTAACATGGGCAATGAACTTGAAGAACACTCCATACTCACCTTTCATATGACAAAGAATACTTATCCCAGATGACCTTAAGCTCAGGAAAGCTATTATAGTTGAGTGGAGTAATCAATGGAGTACCTGCCAAGATCATTATTGATTCAGGAGCAAGTACATGTCAGAGCAATTTGCTTTGAAAGCTGGAATTGACTGAGAACCCATCAATTCAACTCCACTCTCAACAGCTGATGGGAACTCTCACATAAATAATTGTATTACTCAGCCAGTAAGGATGAAGATCATTAACAATGAAGAAGATCCACAGGCCTATATATTTGGGAACTCTAAGTTTGACCTTGTACTTGGTAAAACCTTGCTATTTTGTTGTAATCCATCAATCAACTGGAGAACCCATGCTACTCAGATCCAGAAGGACAACATGACCTATAAGCTATTACCTGGCCAACTGGACTTTAAATTGGTCAATTCCAGTGTGTGTGAAACAAGTGAACTTATAATGACACAGTTCTGTAGAGCATTAAGAAAAGGCACTCAGATGTTCCTCATGGCAGTATTACAGGAGGATTCCTTGACTCCAGTGCCCCAGATGGTCCAGCCTCTTTTGAAGGAATATTCAGACATATATCCAGATGACCTTGTAAGCCTACCACCAGTCAGAGACATAGATCATGCCATTAAAATGGGAGATAGCTCTCCAACAAGTAAGAGACCTTACACAATAAGTCCATTAGAGATGGAGGAGATGAAGCAAAAAATAGATCAGTTACTGGAGCAGGGATATATCAGACTCAGCAAGTCAACTTTGGGTGCACCAGTACTTTTTATCAAGAAGAAGGATGGAACACTCAGGATGTGCATTGACTACATAGCCTGTAACTCAGTTGCTGTGACAACCCCATACCTTGGATGGATGAACTTTTGGGCCATCTCAACAGAGCCACAATATTCAGCAAGATTGACCTCTTGTCAGGATACAACCAGATTAAGGTGAAGGCAGAAGACATCCCAAAGATGGTATTTGGGACCAGATATGGACATTACAAGTACTTAGTCATGAGTTTTGGTATCATCAATACCGCTGCAACATTCATGACCCTGATGCGGACTGTCTTCCAGGAGTTCTTAGACAAATTTGTGATCATCTACCTATATGACATATTGATATACTGCAAGACAGAAAAGAATGACTTGGTGCACTTTGGAGAGGTCTTGAAGAGGCTAATAGAGAACAACCTTTGTGGCAAGCTAGCCAAGCATGAATTCTTTAAGGAACATGTCAAACATCTGGGACACATAGTGACTAGCACAGAAGTGACCTTAGACCCCAAGAAGGTTGAAGCCATCAAGAATCTGAAGCAGCCCCATGTCATATTAGAGCTCAGAACATTCCCTAAGAAAAATTATTGAGATGATCCCGTCAAAAGGCCGTCACAAAGTTAATGTCCTGTGACTAAGAGGTACTGATCTTGTCAGGACTCCATCCAGAGACCGTTGAAAAATAATTGCACCCCAGATTTCTCAAAAAACTTCATCAAAATTTTTCATCACAACAATGTATAAATGGCTTTTGATTGGTTCCCTGCCAATTTGCTCACTTTCTGATCCTGGACACTCTATTGCCTCCTACATTTGTGTGAATTGATTGGCTGTTGCCTCTTTTTCACACTCCTTACTTCCTGACTCAACCATTTCTCTTACTTTGCATGCGTACAAATTGATTTATTTCCATTGAAACTTCAGTTGTACCTCAATTGCCAATTGTATTGAACTATACAAGTCTCTATACCCTACACTAACATTAAGCCCAACCCCACACTCAACAAGTCACACCATTAAAATCCACCACTCAATAAGTATTTCTGCTGTAACACTCTGGTTCCATGACTTTGGCAGGAACCCAACGGCTTTATGCCACTGTTCATTCACTGGTTCCCACATGTCCTGTTCTTCAGTCAGCACTGCAAGGTCTAGCTCCTCATCTGCCAGTCTTTAAAATAAATCCTTGCAATATTCCAGTGCATTTTCTTGAGCACTGCTCTTGAAGAAGTGCTGCAACCTCTTGGTGTGCCTATTGATGTTTCAAAACTCCACTGAAGGCATTGTGATAGTCTTCTGAGCTTTTGAAATTGTGACCTTGTCTGTCAGTGGGATCTCCACACTGTCAACAATGGAGGCTGTGGTAGACAAATTGCCCTTTTCAGCAGACTTGTCTACCTTGCTGGAGTGTGGCTCACCTGGCTGCGCTTCCAACTCTTGTGAGAACAGCTGTTTTCTTGTTGGTAATTCTTCTTGGCTATGGTGGGATTCAGTCTGTTCCTGGCTTGTGGTGTTAATTGGCAAGAACTGCAGTTTTTTTTGCATGCCTCCCTGTCTCAGGCTTGGGTAGACATTTTTCCCTTTACCTTTTCCTTTATCACTGCCAGGTCTTTCACTGCTACTTTGTCTGAGTGCTTCTTGTAAAGAACTACATTTTCTCCTGGATAAGTTCTGCTCTGACGCATCTGTTTTGGCCTGCTTGTCCCTTGTTGGCACTCTTCTGGCAACCTGACGTTTCTTTTCAGCTTGTTTTGAGCTCTTAACTGTAGTTGTGATGGGCTCCTGTAAAAGCAGCTGGTTTTTATCACTGCCAGGTCCTTCACTGCTACTTTGACTGGGTGCTTCTTGAGTGGTACTATGCTGTTTCCTTGATAAATGTTGTGCTGGTGCATTCATGTCTGCCTGCTGGTTTTTAATTTGCACTCTTCCAGCTGCCTGATGTCTCTTTGATGCTTGTCTGGAGCTTTTGGCCCTGCTTGTAACAGGCTCTTGAGGAAGCTGCTGGTTTTTAGCCAAGGCACCCTTGCTCTTCTGCCTTTGATAGTTTCTGCTATTCTTAAGATACTTTCTTAGCATACCAATGCTGACCCAAAATCCGTTTGCCTGTTTGAATCCAGGATAATGCTCATGGAACAAGTCAAGTGCATTCTGCTTGGCCTTGAGTTCCTTATGGTCCCATGGTATGCCAGCCTTAAGGTGATGGCATGCTAGACTTCTGATGGCCTCATGTATAGTAGCCCACTCTTCATTATTACACTCAATGGCTTCACAGATCTTCAATGTCTTTTGATTTTTAGGCTTTGGTATAAACACCACATTGTCTCCCTCCCATGCTGTGATAGGTTTTTCTGTGGGCTTCACTTTGGGCACTGTTGTTGTGCTTCAAAGACTGTACGGTGTTCCTCTGCTGTTACATTGGGAAATGGCTAAATAGTTGGCTCTGACATTGAGCTACTTGAGTTCCTTATTTGCAGCAAAGATACTGCTTTCTCTACCTGGGATATTGATTGCTCTACACATATTATCCTCTTATCCTGTTTCTTGACTACTTCCTGATTTCTCTAGGCCATTGCATCTATCCTATCAGCCACCGCACCTAATTGCTTCATTAATGCTTTGGTATAAGCTGACAACATACTTGCCTATATGGGTGGTGGTGATGTTATTGTGGCCACTTGCTGATCTTCAACAGAGGGTACTGCATTTGCTACATTCTCATCTGCCTGAGCATAATGGTCAGCTTGTGGCTCCGCAGAGGTTCTCAATTGCCTACTTGACTGAGAGCCTAAGGAGTCTGCATTATTACCTTCAATGGGCACACTGTCCACAGGGCCTTTTTTGGATGTAGCCCCACTTGTTGCACTGAATGTCAAAGCAAGCTGTTGTCCAACCATTCTTCTGTTGCCATCAGCGGTAGGGTTTGGTTAAGAACCAGACAGCTTTGCTTTATTTTTTGGCAGCATATATATGGAAGTGAGTCAAACCAAAGGGGTAATAGTGTTATATATATGTGAGTATGTAGTGCCACAACTTTATTTATAATGCTTACTATGGTGGGTCATCATTGAATCTTACATTCATGTAGGTGCAATGTCTCAAATACAAGACTGTCTTAAGTTCACATGAGTATTGACCAAAAAGTGATATAATAGCATTATGTTGATGAAGGTCAAACTGTTTGCCCTATGGGAAAGACTACTTTGACTCAATGCTGTAAGAGAAGAGAATAAAGACCATGTGGCTATTGTGGCAAGCCTCCCAGCCATGAAGCATGCACACAGCATAGGAAGTATTACAAGGATCACGGCCAGTATTTTGCCAACCAAGTCATATTTGACCATTCATTGGTCACTACTGTACCAACATTATCTTGCCGGCCAGTTGATACTTCTATGTTGGCACCTAGCTGTCTTTGTCACCTTGCGCAAACTGAGTCAGGTGAGTTTGTGATGCCTTTAGGCTCACCTCAGCCTTCTGAATATGGCAAGCAGAGTGATAGCTCTGACAAAGAAGGTTCACTGATGGATTTTCAGCCTATCTCCCCTAACAGCAGTACCATGTATGAGCCCGGTCTAATCCCTATATGCAATGAGACAACACCCATTGAGACAAATGCCAAGGATACTTTATGGAGCCAAGTGTGCCCAGTAATCCATCTACTGGTGAATGATGTCATGTTGTGGCTAGAGAACTGGCGCTTTTCCACTAATATCAGTAATGGGGGCTTTGAGGATTTATTACTACTTCTTGCCAAAATCATACCAGGATGCAACTTACAATGTACATGGTACAAGTGGACAACCGTCATGTGGCTAGCAACATATGATCCAGAGACTGTCCTGATTCCAGCATGTGTTAACAGTTGCATGGCATTCACATCCAAAAATTCTACCATTGCAATGTGTCCAAATTGTCACAAATCCACCACCATTGAGGGAAAACATTGTTCACACTCTGGATATATTCTGGTCATACCCCATCTGAGGAAGCTGATGCAGTCCAACAAATATTGCAAAGCTATACAGTACTGCACTCAGTATCAATCAAGCGCAAACATATCCAATATATTCAATGGCTGACATTACAAACAGCTAAAAAGCAAGGGCTACTTTGAAGGTATGTATGACCATGCTTTTGCTTTAGCACTTGATGGATTCTCATTAAACAAGTACTCTACCAGCAAATCCTGCTGGCCACTGAGTCTCATCAGTCTGAATCTGCCGCCCATCTTACGGTATCAGAGCAATAATCTCATGGCAGTCTCACTGGTATCTGGGCCTAAATCACCGTCCAACCTGGATAGCTACCTTTATCCATTGCTGAATGAATTTTGTATGCTTTCCAGTGGGATAACTGTAAATGGCAGTAATATAAAAGCACATATCTTTATCTGCATTGGAGATACCCCAGCCATCAGCAGATAGCTGGTTTCTCTGGGCACAATGGATGGTATTGCTGTCAAATGTGTGAGATCCAGGGGATTGCTGTCATGTAAAAGTGCATACTATTATCTGCATTGGAGATACCCCAGCCATCAGCAAGATAGCAGGTTTTTCTGGGCACAATGATTGGTATTGCTGTTGAATGTGTGGGATCCAGGGGATTTACTCCATAACTGACACACATTATTATTATCCAAACACCAGCACTAAGAACATCATCTTTCCACAGAGAGAACATACAGAAGTAAGCATGCAATTGCAGCAAAGTTAGCAAGGTATAAGCCATTGGCCGGAATGTGGAATCAATTGGAAACCGGAGATACTTAAGATAGAGGGTATCTGTTGGAGCAAAAGCTTTCCACTGCAAGCAATGCATATGCTTTTCAAAAATATCCCTATACTGATGACCAAGTTGTACGTGGGGCATTTCAAGCTACATGAGCCCTTTGAGATACCGGAGAAATTTGAAAAATTGGCAAGATATTACAGAGTATCTGCTACCCTAAGTACTTCTCACAAGCTCCAATTAATATTCATATGCATATGCAACAATACAAATGCAAAGACTGGATGAACTGGATATGTATTAATTCAAGTGGTATTCTGAAGCCATTCCTACCAAGAGTACATTGGAAGAATTGGGAGTCATATGTGGACATTGCAGAAATATTTATCCAGAAGCGGATCAGCAATGCCAACTTGACGCATCTACAGCTGTTGTGTGAGGCGTTTGTGGCGGGATTTGAGTGGCTACACTATAAACATAAAGCTGAGCGTGTAGATCTCTGCCGCTACTGTATCCATTCTCTACTCCATCTTGCATGGTGTGTGGAGAGTATAGGGCCTTGCTTCACCTTTTGAGAGTTTCCTATGGAGCAGATGTGTGGGGAGATAGGAAGACAAGTCAAGTTGCAGGTACTACCATATCCCAATCTCATCAAGAATATTATCTTCAAGTCCATCATGGATGTGATGAGTTGGCACATGGAGGACAGCCAGAAAGAGTTGGAAAATACTGAGGACAAATGTGCACATGGAGACATCTATGCCTATGGCGTTAAGAAGCACAGCAGCCCCAATGCGTGGGTATTCAGTTAAGTAATGCCAAGTTAGGTTGTGTGCAACAAGCAACTAATTTTTACTTGGAAAACCCCACCTAGATATGCCAGATTTCTTGTGGTCACAAGCCAACTTCTACACCATTCAATATGGAATTCACACAAACAAAGGCCAGAGCGCACCTATAAGGGGGACAAGAATCCAGCAGGGAGAAGGAATATATTGGCTAAATAGCAAGAAGTTCTTTGCCAATATTCAGGAGGTATTCATGGCAGAAGTGGCAACAACCAAGCATATGTTTGCAAGATGTATATGCTACCAGCAGTACAAGGTATATAGCAATTTTGCAAGTATCACACCAAAAGGCGTAGAGTTGAGGTGATAGAAGTATGTCAATTGTGGCAGGTGTGCATGTTTGTAGAGGTTAGTAAGCAGGAGGTCATAGTTTTTTTTTGACTTGAACTATATATGGAATACCCAAGGTAGTAGTGGGTAAGCAAATAAAGAAAGGTGATTCTACAGTGGAATATATGAATTGCACAAGGGGAGGTAGAAAAAGGAAATACCATTTGGTAAATTGGTACAGTAGCATTATACAGAACCAGCAGCAGGCCGTCATACTGCCAAGAAAAAGCCATCAGAGTCTTGCTGTGAGGCCGTCAAAATACCGTCAAGTTTCTTGCCATATAAGGCAATTGGAGGTCCTGGCCAACTGGATCCACTTAAAATAGTAATCAAGCGCTGAAAGATAGCAACAATAACATGCAAATATTGTCACTGTTGAAATATTGGACTATTTGGTATCATTCAGCAGCAAAAAATTTACTTAACAATTCTAGGCTAGTCTTAGTCACTGTAGGACTCATTTACTGCCTTTACTTCGCCACTTTCTCCAGATATATGATCTTATGATTATTCCCCTATAGTCAGGATCAAATTAGCACTATTACCAAACATTATGTACTAACCCTGAAACTGTTACAGAATGCTCCTGAATATTGAGAAACCCTCCCTACTTAGTGTTGCAGCTGTATTACTTCTACAAAGGTATAAATACTGAGCTTCTTTATGAATAAACAACAGTTCAACTATTATCACTATTTCTTGATAAGTTCCTTATATCCAAATCACTTCTTAAATTGCAACAGGTTATGAGCCCCGATTGCCTTAATCTATTCTAAAGATGACTTCTACCAGCAAACAAAGCAATACCAACATCTTCCCTGTAAAGGAGAGGTTTGATGGGAAGAACTACAGACTTTGGAGAATCAAGATGCAGATCCACCTTGAGGAAAGAAAGCTTTGGAATATAGTAACAGGAAAGGAAGTTGAGCCCAAAGGAACAGCAGAAGATGTGGAGAAGTTTCAAGAGAAGGAGAGAAAGGCCTTCAATGCAATATGCATCAATGTGCAAGACTCCTTCATTGGACAAATCCATGCCTCAAATACTGCCAAAGCAGCATGGGAATCCTTGGAGAAGATCTTTAGAGCAAAGTCAGTATCAAGCAAGCTTTATTTGAAACGAAAGTTCTTCAACATGAGAAAAAAGCCAGATGATGACATGCTACAACTCATTACCAGAATGGAGACACTTGCAGAAGAACTTTACAGTATTAATGCTGGTGTAGATGATGAAGAAAAGATACTCTGTCTGCTTTGCAGCCTACCAGACGAGTATGAGCCACTCATACTTTCTTTTGAAAGCAGAGAAGACAACTTGACTTTAGACTATGTCAAAGGAAAACTTCTCCATGAAGAACTCAGACGTAATGACCAAGCAGAGAAAATTGAAGATAATGCTTTATTCAGTTCAGAAAGGCATACAGAAAAGAAGGGAAAGCAACAAAACCGAAGAAAACCTGGCTGCTGTAACTACTGTAAGAAGCCAGGACACTGGGCAAGAGAATGCAAGAAGAAACAAGCAGACGAAAAACAGAAACTAGAGCAGGCAAACCATATAACTACTGATGAACAGCTATTTGTCACTGTACAAGAGAGTGCAAGTAACCGAAGTAATGAATGGTATATTGACTCTGGAGCATCACAGCATATTTGTGGTATAAAGGATTGGTTCAGCAACTTAAAGACTATTCCCGTAAGAAAGGTTTATCTGGGAGATAACTCTGCATTGGAAGCTACCGCCAGTGGGTCCATACAACTAAATATGAGTGATAACTCAGGGGCAACAACAGCAAAACTGACTGACGTACTCTATGTACCTGGAATAGCTAAGAACCTACTCTCAGTCAGTAAAGCAACTACTCAGGGACTGAAATTCGTTTTTACTAAGCTGAGCTGCTCAATATTGAGTGAAAATGGACAAAAATTAGCTTCGGGAATCAGAGATCACAATATATACAAGTTACAATGCAAGATCATTGTACCTGAGTATGTCAACATTGCTGAAACCGATGAAACCAACTGGGAGACGTGGCATAGGAGGCTAGGACACATAGGGGAACAGAAAATGAGCCAATTGGTGAAAAATCAGCTTGTTTTGGGCCTAAAATACTCAATTCCGATCAAATTGAATGTTTGTAAAGGATGTTCATATGGCAAACAAGCTAGGCAACGTTTCAAGAGCTCAGAAGGCATCAATACCACCGAAATATTGGCTATTGTACACTCAGACATATGTGGCCCCATGAGAACACTGTCCTTTGGAGCCAAGAGATACTTTATGACGTTTATTGATGACAAGACAAGATATACATGGGTGTACTTCCTCAAAACAAAGGATGAAGCTTTAGAGACGTTTAAGCACTTCAAGAACATGGCAGAAACACAAACTGGGTGTAAATTGAAGGTACTACGAAGTGACAATGGAGGAGAATACTGCTCAAAGGAGTTTGCAAAATACTGCTTGTCTACTGGTATACTTCAACAGACCACAGTTCCTCATACTCCACAGCAAAATGGAGTAGCAGAACGTGCAAACAGAACAATAGTAGAGATGGGAAGATCTATGCTACATGATAAGGGAATGGACTACAAGTTTTGGGCTGAATCTGTTGCTACCGCTGTATACATCAAGAACAGATGCCCAACAACAGCACTACGTGATTCTACACCCTTTGAAGCATATACAGGCAAAAAACCAGATCTCCAGCACCTCAGGATCTTTGGCAGTGATGTCTTTTATCACATCCCTGACAAAAAACGCTCAAAGTTGGAACCAAAGAGTAGAAAAGGGATCTTTCTTGGGTATTGTGAAGGTACTAAAGGGTATAGAGTGTATGATGGCGAAATTCAGAAGCTGATCAAGAGCAGGGACGTTGTATTTGAGGAGAATTCAGATCAGAAAGCCACAGAAATCATTGGCCAGCTGCCTGATGATGCAATCAACACAAATGAAGAAGATACGTACCAAATCCAGCCAGAGATGGAAGATACTTCTACCAGTTCCAGATCAGAACAGATTATCCCAGTTAGGAGATCTACCAGAATAAGAAATGCCCCTGGATCCTGGTGGCAGACATCCAATGATCATGAAGAAGCTTATCTTGCCTTATGTGCCGAACCTCAGAATCTGGAACAGGCAATGCAAGGTCCAGATGCTACTAAGTGGCAACAAGCCATGCAGGAGGAGTACCAATCACTGATCAAGGCAAAAACGTGGGAACTGGTAGATTTACCAAATGGGAGAAAGCCAATAGGATGTAGATGGGTCTATAAGATCAAGATAACCTCAAATGGTGCCGTTGATAAGTACAAGGCTAGATTGGTAGCTAAAGGCTATTCCCAGATCCAGGGACTAGACTTTAAGGAAACATTTGCTCCGGTTGCCAAGTTTAACTCTATTAGGACAGTTCTAGCCCTGGCAGCTGTACACAGTCTAGATCTACACCAAATGGACGTCAAAACAGCCTTTCTAAATGGGGATTTGCAAGAAACTATATATATGGAGCAACCAGAAGGTTTTACCGATCCAAAAAGCCCCCATAAGGTGTGCAAACTTAGAAAATTGTTGTATGGGCTTAAGCAGGCACCCAGAGCATGGTATAACAAGATTGACACATATCTAGAGGAAATTGGGTTCTCTCGTAGCACTGCAGATCACAGTATATATGTGAAACAGCGCAAAAAGGGTGTGATCATCCTAGTTCTTTATGTGGACGACCTAATTATAGCTACAAGTGATCAAGAGGCACTTAAACAGACGAAATCAGATCTCTTCAGCAAGTTTGAGATGAAAGATCTTGGAAAATTGAGCTATTTTCTTGGAATTGAGGTCAAATTTGACATACCTACGCAGAAAATTGTGCTGAATCAGTCTAAGTACATCAGGGACATTCTTAGACGCTTCAAAATGGAAAATTGCAAACCTGCAGCAACCCCTATGGACAATAACCTGAAATTAAGCAAATCTCAGCCAGTTATGGATGAAAACGGCTCAAATATGGACCAAAACTTTCCCTATCAATCAATGGTCGGTAGCCTAATGTACTTGATGGTGTCTACACGTCCAGATATTGCAGTAGCAGTTGGAATAGTCAGTCAATTCATGCAGAATTATGGATCAGATCAAATTGCAGCAGTTAAGCGGATTTTCAGATATCTACAAGGTACCATAAATATGGTACTGGAATACTCTGGAGCAGCTAATAGGCAAAAATTTGATGGTTATAGTGATTCAGATTGGGGTAGAGATCTGATTGACAGACGCTCTACCACAGGCTATGTATTTCTTTATGCTGGTGCAGCTATTACTTGGAATTGCAAGAAACAACCAACTGTGGCACTATCTACAACTGAAGCCGAATATATGGCTGCATGTCAAGCAACTAAGGAGGCTATATGGCTACGAAAATTATTCAAAGACTTAGGTTTTAATTCAGGTGAACCAACATGTATTTACAAGGATAATCAAAGTTGTATTTCATTAGCTAGAAATCCTACTAATCATGCCAGAACTAAGCACATTGATATACAGCATCACTTTGTGAGGGAAGCTGTAGAAAATAACTTAGTAGAGCTGGTTTACTGCCCAACTGACAAAATGGTGGCAGACATATTGACAAAACCACTAGCTAGGCCACAGTTTGAGATCCTTAGAGAGAAATTGGGATTAAAAAATTATTTAGTTGAGGGGGAGTGTTGAAATATTGGACTATTTGGTATCATTCAGCAGCAAAAAATTTACTTAACAATTCTAGGCTAGTCTTAGTCACTGTAGGACTCATTTACTGCCTTTACTTCGCCACTTTCTCCAGATATATGATCTTATGATTATTCCCCTATAGTCAGGATCAAATTAGCACTATTACCAAACATTATGTACTAACCCTGAAACTGTTACAGAATGCTCCTGAATATTGAGAAACCCTCCCTACTTAGTGTTGCAGCTGTATTACTTCTACAAAGGTATAAATACTGAGCTTCTTTATGAATAAACAACAGTTCAACTATTATCACTATTTCTTGATAAGTTCCTTATATCCAAATCACTTCTTAAATTGCAACAGTCACAGCACCAATCAAAAGTTGTCAAGTTTTATCCCTTTATTTGGCTGTAAAATTTGCAAAACACCATCATGATCTTGTTATATGATTGTCAGGAGGGTCACTAATTCCAAGCTGCTGTTATTATGATGGTCTCTGAACAGGATCATGACAGATGATCTGGACTGGATCCACCCACAGGACCAAATTATTTTTCATAGGGATTACTTGGAACAGTTTATTATTATTGGAAACTTGTCAAGCCCTTTGCAAGTATTGCTGTCCGTTTAACTGATATTCTCAAGAAAGACAATACCTACAAGTGGTACATAGCCTGTGATATTGCTTTTCAGATGCTCATGAATGAGCTTGCTAAGCTGCCAAACTTAAGAATACCTGACTTCAGAAAAGAGTTTACTTGGTGCACAGATGCTTCAGATTATGCAATTGGTGGAGGTTGAGCCAAGAGCACAAGGGAAAGGTATACCGCATTGCCTTTGAATCCAAGAAGCTGAACTCAGCAGAACAAAGCCATGCAGTGTGTGAGCAGGAGATGCTTACTATAATACACTGCTTGAAGACATGGAGATGCTATATTGGAAAAGGATGTAGTTCTCAGCAATCAGCACTGTTAGCCTGAACAGGCTGAGCTCCATAATAGTCAAGGCAAATCACCAAGCAGAAAACAGCTATTTTATCAAGAGTTAGAAGCACAGCTAGTTGAGCTACACTCCAGTGAGATAGATGAGCTGGCAGAGAAAGACCATTTGTCTACAGCAGTCTCCACATCATCCATTATAGGCAGGGTGAGAATGCTACTGACAGACAGAGCAACAACATTGCCCACAAGAAGAAATCTGACCTAAAGCCAATGTAAATATATCACTATATCAGCTAAACTCTAAGCTCCTCAAAAGTGATATTTCACAAGATCTCAACTACTAGCTATTAGACTTGTTCTGTTTGATAGTGCCAATTGATGCTATAGTGTGCCAGGGAGGCCAAGTGGACTTATACTTGGCCTTAGAGTGTGAAACATAGTTCTTTATCTTCATATAAAGCAGGCCCAGTGTTCCACCCTATGTGGTGGAAAAAATCCATTTTTTAACCTTTTTTGGTATCAGTGTTGAGTAGGGTTTGTAAGAGCAGAAAAGAGCTGAAGATATCTATCTTGTACTCAATACCCATGGCACCCTTAATCCAGCTCCTGCAGCTTGTAACATGTCACAAAAATGCATGGCATCATCTTGATCCAATGGTACTAACCAGAACAATATTTAAATATTGGCCCTATAGTAAAACCTATACAAAGCACTTATAGTTCTTGATAGTATAAGTGGACCAAGATAAAGCCATATATTTTTGTGACATGTTACAAGCTGCAGGAGCTAGATTCAGAGTGCCATGGTTATTGAGTACCAGATAAATAACTTCAGTCCTACTGTGCTCTTAAACATCTTGCACAACATTGATGCTAAGAAAAAGGTCAAAAATGGATTTGCCCTAGCACATTGGGTGAAACTGAGGGGCCACTTGGTATGAGTATGAAGAACTATGTTTCACACCCTGTGGCAAAATTTTGGTATGTTGTGTCTCTGGCACACAATGGCACTATTTGGTACTGATGGCTCAATGTGGCACTTTCCAATAGAACAAGTCTATTGTGCTGGCATGCAGTCAGATCTTCTAGGAGAAAACTAGGCCTGCTAGCATCTATGCCATATTTAAGAATTGGCCAACTACTACTTCCATCAAAAATTACAATTTAAAATTGAACAAAATCACCTGTCAAATAACATTTAAACACCAGCAGAATATCAGCTGAGCATCAGATGAATTCCAAGTATGAGACCTCTGATAGATTGTAGTATCAGAGGGCAATTAAAGTGGCTACAGATGAATTTTGGAGTATCTATAGGCACGCCTGGAAGTTGCAACACCTCTCAGAGCACATTGCTCAAGAACATGCACTTGGACATAGCAAAGACTCATTGTAAAGACTGGCACATGTGATGCAATACCTTGTAGTATCAGCTGAAGACAAGATCATATGGGAACTAGCAAATGTACAACTGCTCAAAGCCATAGAGTTACCTTCAAAGCTATAGAAAAGGGCATTTTGGCCAAAGTGCTAGTGGGTGTCAGATTGTAATGGAGTTACTTGTAGAGTCTGAGGTCAGGCTTTATGTTGGTGATAGGTATAGGGACTTGTATAGGTCAGTACAACTTACAATTAATTAGCAACTGAAAATATATGATAAGTAAGCCAATTTGTATGTGTGAAATGCAGGAGCAACACTTGAGTCAGGAAGTAAAAAGAGTGACAAAGTGGCAATAGCTTGCTAGTTGTAGGGTGTCCTCATGGCATCAGTACCTCTGAGCCATGGGAATTAGGTTTAGCTAGGGCCTTTTGACAAGATCATAACAGTTACTTTTCTAAGAACAGAACACTTGGTTTAGTAGGACAGAAAACAATTCAAATAGCACTTATGAGTAGTTAAGGAGACCACCCACTGACCTTCAATGAAGTACTCATATGTAATAGATATAGCCAAGTACCTGCTTTCTGCAATCAGTGCCATAGCAGAAGGACTCAATATCAGTTTTGATAATTCTGGATCCATGATCACTGATCAAAATGGTGTCCATATTGCTTTGGGTATCAGAAATCCAAATCTATATAGGCTCACTTTTGTTCCATCATATCGGAGAGCCAATGTAAGTAGCTAAAGTGCAGAAATGACAGTACTCTCTCACTTGGGACTTCAGCATATTGGTGAGTACTGGTTCTTGTTCTAACTCATTGCTCAGGTCTGGTTCTTACCTAGTTAGACCATTTTCCATCATTGGAACTTGTGCACACTCCCATTTTGTAACATCTTGTCTATCACCTAAGCCCCTGCCAGTGAGATATATTATTGAAATGATTCAAGTTGAAGGAAAAGCAGATTATTATGTAGTAAACATAGGTCTTCATTGTTGTAAAAATTTGTAATTCCACCTAGATATTTACCTAACTTAGTTGGTTTGATCATTATCTGCAAGTCCTAGGAGTTACTGACCACATACCTTTTTGGGATTTACTTGGAATATTTTTACCAAAATACCAGGTACCCAGAACATTAAGATTCTCAAAGTTGTCCAAACACCCCTAGCTATGTGCACATGTTCATGGGACCTTTCTTAAAGTATTCTACATGTTTGTTATGCCAAGACCATGTAAAGTATAGATACTGCTTTTACATTCAATAAATCTTTGAGTGAAGACCACTTAATATACTTGTCCTCCTGATCACTTCCAATATCTCCAAGACTCTTACAACAGATTATGAGCCATAATCTGTCACTCTCTGCAATGTATACTACTGCTATTACTGCAATTTTTCCCTTTGCTGAAAAGTTTGATGGATCTTACTATTAAATGTGGAAGGTAACAATGAAGATGCTGCTACAAGAAAGAGGCCTTTGGGATATTGTCATGGGAGAATAATGCCCCCTTAAAGATGTGAGAGAGAAAGCCTTCAAGTATCAGAATAAAGTGCAAAGTGCCTTTAACTGCATTTGCCTTAATGTCAAAGATAAACTTTTAATACAATGCCCAAGAGTAAAAACAGCAAAGAATGCATGGAAGGCATTAAGTGACACCTACCAGTCATATTCAGCTGCTAAGAAAATGTATCATAAACCAAAATTCTTTACTATAACAATACTGTGAGGAGAAGAAATGAGAAGTATAATCAACAGAATTGCCATGCTGGCGGATGAGATGGAATCTGTGGGCATACCAACTACTGATGAGAATGAGATAGTAACCATCCTGAATAGCCTGACAGACAGGTTTTATGGCCTTGTATCAGCCCTAGTGTCCAGAACTAAAGATTTGACCTTAAATTGTGTATATGAAAGGCTCCTGGATGAAGAATGAGGAAAAGCAAGTGCCAATAAGAAGGAAGAGGAAAATGCTTTAATAAGCATTGATAGCCAACAAAGGATATACCTAAGACCATTCAAAGGCAATAGCAATCTGTTTTGTAACTACAGCAGAAGGAAAGGACACACATCAAACTGGTACTTGAAAAAGGGAGGTAGCCAGCAGAAAAATCCAGAATATGGAAATGCTGAAACAACTAAAGATAGACTATTCATATATGCACTAAATATGACCATAAATAAGAATTCCCAAATGCAACATATTGGCTCTAAAGCATATCGGCACTTTACACACCAAAAAGAACTTTTTACCAAATATCAAGAAACTCCAATCACAGACATTTTCATGGGTTACAATAGAACACTTGATGCAGTGGGAGAAGGAGCTATCCAAGTAAGCCCTAGAAGGAGTGCAGGAAGCCATTCACTGACCTTTATAGAAGTACTCCATGTATCAGAAATAGGTAAGAACCTACTATCTGTAAGCAAGGCCACAGCAGAAGGACTCAGTTTCAGCTTTGACAATTCTGGATGCAGGATCACTGATCAGAATAGTGTTCATATTGCTTTGGGTATCAGATATCAGAATCTATATAAGCTAAGTTATATTCCATCATATTTAGAAGCAGCTATCAGTAACTTAAATGAAGAAATACCAATGCTTTGGTACAGGAGATTGGGACACATCAGTTTTGAGTATTTGCCCAAAATGATCAAAGATCAGTTATTTTCCAGAGTAAAAACTGATCCAGCAGCTAATTTGGAGCACTGTGAAGCCTGCATATATGGGAAACAAGCCAAACAACTGTTCAAGAGCTCTGGGCTAGCCAAAACTAAGAAATGTTTAGATCTAACTCACTCATATCTGTGTAGGCCTATGCAAAATTTATCCTTAGGCAGGTTGAGTATCTAATCACTTTTATTGATGAATATACAATATACATGTAGGTATACTTCATGGAGAGAAAAGAAGAAGCTCTGTCTAAGCTCAGGGAGCTTAAAGCCATGGTGGAGAGAGAAACTGATGAAAAAATCAAGGAAATACGCTGTGACAATGGTGGAGAGTATACCTCAAAACTCTTCATCTACTTCTGCAAGATTCATGGGTTAAAGCAAGAGACTGCTGTACAACACTCTCCACAGCAAAATGAAGTAGTAGAATGTGCAAACAGATCAATAACTTATATGGCAAGATCAACAATTCCTGCCCAGAAATTGTCCTATAAATTTTGGGCAGAATCAGTTGCCACAGCTGTATACCTTAGAAATAGGAGTTATAGCAGAAACTTGAAGATTCTACTCCACTTGAAGCTAGGTATAGATACAGATCATGTGCAGAACATCCAAGAATATTGGGTGTAAAACATTTGCCAAGAAACTGACCAGTTATCAGTCAAAATTTGAGCCAAAAAGTGTAAATGCTTATTTGTAGGCTATGCAATGAAAGCAAAGCATATAGACTCTACAACACCAAAGAAAGGTAGCTTATCAAGTCCAGTGATATGTTCTTTGATTAAAAATAAAAACTTTCACAAATAATGACATCATATGATGACAAAGATTTGATCTTAAGTCTACCAATAGTCAGGATTGAATCAGAGCAAAACAATTGGAGCTTTCTCACTCCAGAGGACTCTACAGCCATAATACAGCCTGAATCAGTGCCTAGGAATATCCCAGAAGTGGGCATTTCAGTATTCAATGCCTGGAGAACCAAACAGACAAGATATAGCCCAAATTACCATAACAATGAGAGTACAAACCTAGCCTATGCCTATTCAGTCCATGTTGATGAGCTTCAGACCCTAAAAGAGGCCCTAATAGCCTGCAGACAAAGTTTTGGAGATCTGCAATGACTGAGGAATATCAGGCCCTGATAGAAAATCAAACTTGGGACTTAGTCAAGTAACCATTCAGCCAAAAATCAATTGTATGAAGATGCAGCTTTGAGACAAAATACACGGCTGATGATACAGCTGAAAGATCAAAAGTAAGACCTGTGGCCCAAGGATACTCTGAAGCAATAGGACCTGACTAAACTGAGACCTTTGCTCCAGTAGCCAAGGTTAATTCCATAAGATATATATTGGCTATTTCAGCCAAATACAGATTTTTATACATCAAATGGAGGTAAAAGCTGCATTTTTGAATGGGGTACTTAATGAGGATGCGTATATGGACCAGCTTGATGGGTTTGCTGACCAAGATAACCCCTATTTGATCTGCAGGCTTAAAAAATCTTGATTTGGACTCAAACAACCAACAAGAGCCTGGAATTGAAAGATAGACTCTTATTTGGAACCTT
The DNA here is from genome assembly GCA_002104905.1 of Basidiobolus meristosporus CBS 931.73. Taxonomy (NCBI): domain Eukaryota; kingdom Fungi; phylum Basidiobolomycota; class Basidiobolomycetes; order Basidiobolales; family Basidiobolaceae; genus Basidiobolus; species Basidiobolus meristosporus. Next base: position 88,085 of record MCFE01000259.1, on the reverse strand, counting down.
TAGCTTCAAAAGAAGTAATACTGACTATAGCATATACTATAAGCCAGATGGTCTTGTTTCAATAAATGGGTAACGGCTCAAATCTTTGGGTAAATCTTGTTGGGTCCTAGGGAGCTTGTATGAACCCCCCATGTTGGTTGCCAAATAGGTGGTGGTGTATAAGTCCAAAGGGCAAAATACAGCCAACACTTCTCAAGTGTGAATCTGTGTGGGGTGTTCACTGGGTGCAATAACCTCTGGCAAAAGCTTGCTAGGAATACTGGGTCTTTTGTCTAATCTAATGTGATGGGGGATAAAGCCTCAAGCTTGTCAAGGGAAAACTATTGAACTACAATCCCCAACTTAGTTGGCGTCTTAACAAAAGTTTATAATGGCTCTGACATCCCTTGAGATGACAATGTACTAAAGCTTCCAAAGTCAAAACAACTGTAAACTCCACCAACAGGGACTTGATCAGAATGCAGCTTTGACCAATAGTTACAAAGACTGAAAAGTATCTTTGCCTGTACAAGAACAAACTTGGGAAAACAAACAAATATAATAAAATATACCTACTCTGAGTATTCCTCACAAGTAGTGCCTCCAAGGTCAGTTGGCTGTCAGCGCGGTTTCCTGGGAGTGTTGTCAGGTCTAAATCAAAAAATAGTGGTAATAGGTAGCGGTGATCTCACTAATCAATAAGTCGGAATATTGGAAGAGGGATGATTTATTTTAAGGGATAGTCTCCCTTATATACTTTTTTGCTGCTCAATTTCTTGCTAGAAAATACTTTCCGGAAGTTTCCAGAAGGTAGTAGACAGCCAATCATTTCATTGTGTACTTAAAAATAGCGCAAATTCTTGGCGGATTGTTCCATGAGACATAGTAGCACCTAGCCAATCAGGTAGTGGTAATATGAAACCCCTGTGTCATTTGATTGCCTCTTATGGTAGTGGGATAGGAGGGTTATGAAACCAAAATGGTCACATGATATGGGCACTGTTGGGGTACTTGCCTTATATGGTAACTATCTTATCTTGGCATCTTGGCAAGGAATAGGAATAGCTTGTGCAATGGGTTAATAGTGACAAATAGTATGTCAGGTTGCATAGTAATAATCACATAGACAGAATAGAAAATATTGCAATTTGGGATGATACTAATATAGGGGGGGGTAATCCCTTTTTTTTTTTAGGGAAGTGAACGTGTGAGAATGAGCACATCTGCCAGTGGGTGTCACTGTGACCCCACTACATCCACCCCCCTCTCAGCTTTGAACTCAGGTCAAAGCAAACTAAATGTGATGTGCAAAATTCCGGTGCTTGAATAGCTTAAGTCTGTTTACTGCCACAGGTGTTCTTAGCGGTGTTTCATCAAGCTCAGACAAGTAGTAGCTTCCATTTCCAATCACCTTAGAGATAATAAATGGGCCAGACCATTTATTGTCAAATTTGCAACTCCACTGCTTGTCTAAAGTGGAATCATAGAGCAGTACTGGATCTCCTTGCAGTCATGGTTTTGGTCTAAGTCTATGTGACTTGTCAAATGGTTCCTTGTTCTGAAGTCTTGTCTCTTTGAGTTTAGTACATGCTTGGGTAATATCAAGTTCATGGTGATCAAGCTGTTTGATGCGTGTAGTCAGTGGTTCTTCTGTACTCTTTGTAGTTCTCCACTCTAGCATGTTCCAGGATATTGAGTCAAGCTCTATGGGAAGAATGCAATCATGTCCATAAAGCAATTTGAATGGAGATAGACCTGTGCTGCATTTTGTAGTGATTCTATCTGCCCAGAGTGCTAGATGAAGTTGTGTAGGCCACTGTAGTGTCATGTTGTTGCAGCTCTTGACTAGGGAGTTAACCAACGGGCCATGGCCTCTTTCAACCATTCCATTGGCCTGTGAGTGATAAGCGGTGGTGAAAGCAATATGAATCTTGTATTGTGAGCAGAGTTCCAGGATCAAATTTGAAGTCATTTCTCCTTGGTCAGCAACAAACTGGCTGATGCAGCCAAATCTGCATATTATATCTTCAAGAATAAATCTCCATATGGTGTGGCTTTTGTTATTGGATAGGGCTTGAGCTTCTACCCACCCACTCAGATCATCTCTGGCAACAACAAGGTACTTCTTGGTTCCAGCAGTTGGCATGTGGACCAGGTCAATGCCAACCTTCTGCCATAGACAAGGTGTGTAGGTTGGGTGGAGCGGCTCCTCATATCTCTTGATTGAACTTCTTTGGCAAATGTCACAAGACTCAACAAAGTGTTGGACATCATGATACATATGCTCCCAGTAGTATCTACTGGAAACAACATTGTAAGTGGCATCTCTGCCTCTATGACCACCGGGTCTTCCTTCATGAAGGCTTGACATAATAGTCAGTTGTTCTTGGGGCTCAACTATAACTCTCCTTGGTGTCTGTCCAGGCTTTACTTGTTTGAAGAGGTGGCCATCCTTTATGTAGAAGTGATGGGCCTTCTTCCTGAGCTTTCTGAAATCATGTGGGCTCATTCCTGGTGGCTTCTCTAAGGTTCTCAGATAGTCTTGAATGGTGTTCCATGTAGAGTTGCTGGGCTTCTTCACGTGTAGTTGTCGGATTTCTGCATCAATTATGTCATCAAAGTCAGGGTCCATATCTTCAGACAACTGTGGTCCCTTCCTGGAGAGTGCATTGGCCACAACATTTGTCTTGCCAGGGATATGTCTGACCTCAAAGTCAAACATTTTCAGCCAGGCAATCCACCAATTTGTGGCATCATCAGGTAGATCAGGCTTGTTGATCATTCCTATAAGTGACTTAGCATCTGTCTCCAGGATGAAATGTGTCATGTAGAGATGTGACTTCAGCTTTCTCAGCATCTTCACAACTTCTAGTAGCTCTCTCTTAATCTGTGAGTATCTTTGTTCTCTAGGAGAGAAGAGGCAGCTCTCATATCTGCAGGCATAGCGGTTGCCATCTTCATCATCTTGGCCAAGTAGTGCTCCAGCTCCTATAGGGCTTGCATCCACTGTCAAGATAGGTGGGCATTCAGTGTTCTGATAGTCAAGAGGTCTCAGAACTGGTGGAGATACTAAGGCCTCTTTTAGTAATTGCATGGCTTCTTCTTGCTCTTCTCCCCAGTTAAATGGGGCATTCTTTCTCTGTAGTTGGTAGATTGGTTCTGCTATCTCAGAAAATCTTGGGATCCAGATCCTAAAGAACCCACAGGCTGCCACAAAGCCACAAGCTTGTGTTAGATTTGTGGGGGTAGGCCAGTTGCATATCTTTTGTGTCTTGGAGTCTCCAGGTGAACGACCAAAGGTGTTGCATTTTTGTCCAACAATGGATATCTCTGATACACCAAAGCTGCTTTTCTCACCACTGATGGTGAGTCCAGCTTTTTCAATGGCTCCTAATATGGCATCATTGTCTGAAATATGGTCATAGACAAACTTTCTTACTCCAGGCATAACTTCAGTTGTGTCCCGGAGTTTTGGTCCTTTGATGCCTATGTCATCAACAAAGACAGCAAGTTTCTCAGGTATAAACTGGTAGAGCACCTTCACCATGCATCTCTGGAACTGAACCACGGAGTTTGTTGCCCCTTGGCTGAGTCTTGTCATTCTTAACAGTCCAAATGGTGTCTGGAGTGCAAACACATCTCTTGATGTCTCATCTAGGGGAATCTGGTCATATCCTGAATAGAGATCATATGGTGAGTAGATGGAGTGACCACTAAAGCTCTCTGCAAAGTCATCAATAGATGGAGGTATTGCAGCATCTCTGATGGTGACAGCATTTGCAGGTTGCATGTCTTGAATGAATCAGAGCTTCCCATTCTTCTTTTTGGTCACAAACCATCTGTTAGCATAAGGTCCATGGCAAGGTTCTAGGATACCAGCTTTAATCTTCTTCTTAAGTAGGTCATGCACATCAGCTTGGAGTCCTCTAGGTAGTGGGTAAGGCTTAAATGACCAGGGTGTGTGGGGCACTGTATGAATCTTGATAGGTTTTTCAACCAATGTCTTTAAGAGTCCCATCTCCTTGTTGTTATATGAGAAAACCTTATCATGCCTTATCAGGGTTTCTTCAAATAGTAAGATCTCCTCCGGTGTTAGGTTTCCATCACCAATGATAAGTTGCTTAAGTCTCTCAGGTGTAAGTCGTATATCTTCTGGTGTTCCTTCTGGTGGTCTGATGTAATCAACAGGTCAAGATCCATCAGTTAAAGGTGTAAGTGATGGTCTAATCTTCTGTTCTACTGTCTTGTATTTTGTGCAAACCATAGCTGTCTGCTCCTGTATACCTAATGAGCAGCTCCAACTGTTGGGGTGTATATTGTCAGGCTCCTCATCTTCTTCTATAACAAGATTTGTCTTCTGGCAGGTGGTATGTGTCCTCTTATTGTTGGGTGTTACCCCACAGAATGTTGACTGTAGTCCTGGGTTGGATCCTTGTATAGTGTACCACACTGACCCATCAGAATAGTTGGTGGTTGTAGCCTTAGTACTGGTCTCCCATGGTCTGCCTAACAGAAGGTCAAAGTTTGCCTTCTGGCAGATAAAGAGGGGAAGCCAGACCTTGATTCCTTGTACCTCAATAGGGAACTTGTGCACTACACCTTAGAGTGGACTAGATCCTGAGTTTGCATCAGTCATGTTTCATCCAATATCTCTATCAACAGGTAGTAGCTCCTTGCTTCTAAGCGTCTTCCAGAAGTTTAGCGGCATAACACAAATCTCCAAACCACTGTCAATAAGGCAGTCAACAGGGTCATCATAAATATACCCTTTCACCACAGCAGTTGCAACTGAGTAAAAGGTCTTATATTTGGTAGCGTTGTCATCCTTTTTGTGGTCTTCATGGTTTGTCTGGATTATATGGGTGTCCATATGTTCAACAGCTTGTCTTCTTGTTCTAAGCTGCTCATCAAAGGTCTTCCTAACAGACTGTGATACACTCATGATTTCTCCAACTGACAAAGTGAGGTTCTGCTTCAGTAGTTTCTCAGTAATCAATTGGGGGCTTGAGTAGCCTGCTATCTTTGAGGTCATCTGAAAGTGAGGTAATGGGTCTTGGGTAGGCAGTGTTCCAGGCCTCTTGTCAATAATAACCTCAGGCTCTTCAAACTGTGGTCTTCTAAGGATGGGTTTGGCAGGTTCTTCAGGAAGGTGTCTCTTAGTAGCAAAGGTGTCTACTTTGTATTTTCTGTTGTCAGGGCTGTTTGGACTCACTGTATGAGTCTCAATAGGGGCATCAACAGTAATCTTTCTAGTTGCTGAGTCAGACTTCTGGAAAAGGGCTCTCATTCCGCCTCTTCGGAAATTAGTGGGAATCCTTTTTCCTTCCTTATCAGCAAGCATTCCATCAGCATCAAACTGTACTGTTCCTTCTCTAAGTAGCTTGCTAAGCTCGGAGCATTCTTGTCTGGCATGCTGAGTAGAGTCACACCAAATGCAGTGTCTAGGCAAAGCTCTTTGGCCCTCAGTAGCTACCTCAGCTGAGCCATTAATCTTGAGGGCTAGCTTTTGTAGCTGTTCAGCAAATTGGTCAATTCTGTTGGTAGTGTAGGTATGATTGTCAGCAACAGCACTCTTTGGCTTTTTGGTTGGCTGGTCTGGCAGATTAGATGTCAGGAGTCTCATAAAGTTAGAAGTTTGCTTTGCCTCTAGAAGTACACGTTTCATCTCTGCAAAGCAAGGAATGCCAGACTTGCAATCCTTGGCTGCATGTAGGTCAACTTTCCTTGCCAATTCCTGGGGAAGCCCTTGTGCAAGGTAAAGTGTCATGGTAAACTCAGTTATCACCTGGGACTCTAGGAGTGGCTTGGCCATATCTTCATATTGTTGAATGAACTCTTCAAGTGGTAGCTTGGAGAGTCCCATCCTTCCAAAGTGTCGGAGGTCCTCAATTCCATAGTATATCTGGGGTCTGCCATACTTGGTCTGTAGGTAGGTCTTCATTAAGGTCCAGTCAGTCAGAATGTCTCCTTGTCTGAGAAGCTTAGTAGTAATATCATCAGTGCAGTAGTAGGGGAAGTCTTCAGCCATTTCTTGTTCAGATAGGCTGCACATCTTGCAGAGCTTCTCCCATTTGTATATGAAGCTCTCCACATTCTTTCCATCAAACTGTGGGGCTCCATGTGAGAGTGGTAATGGCATAGAGTTCATTTTGGGTGGGTAGGTTGGTGTTGTAGTCTTGATAATATTGGTAGTCTTGTTTCAATAAATGGGTAACGGCTCAAATCTTTGGGTAAATCTTGTTGGGTCCTAGGGAGCTTGTATGAACCCCCCATGTTGGTTGCCAAATAGGTGGTGGTGTATAAGTCCAAAGGGCAAAATACAGCCAACACTTCTCAAGTGTGAATCTGTGTGGGGTGTTCACTGGGTGCAATAACCTCTGGCAAAAGCTTGCTAGGAATACTGGGTCTTTTGTCTAATCTAATGTGATGGGGGATAAAGCCTCAAGCTTGTCAAGTGAATACTATTGAACTACAATCCCCAACTTAGTTGGCGTCTTAACAAAAGTTTATAATGGCTTTGACATCCCTTGAGATGACAATGTACTAAAGCTTCCAAAGTCAAAACAACTGTAAACTCCACCAACAGGGACTTGATAAGAATGCAGCTTTGACCAATAGTTACAAAGACTGAAAAGTATCTTTGCCTGTATAAGAACAAACTTGGGAAAACAAACAAATATAATAAAATATACCTACTCTGAGTATTCCTCACAAGTAGTGCCTCCAAGGTCAGTTGGCTGTCAGCGCGGTTTCCTGGGAGTGTTGTCAGGTCTAAATCAAAAAATAGTGGTAATAGGTAGCGGTGATCTCACTAATCAATAAGTCAGAATATTGGAAGAGGGATGATTTATTTTAAGGGATAGCCTCCCTTATATACTTTTTTGCTGCTCAATTTCTTGCTAGAAAATACTTTCTGGAAGTTTCCAGAAGGTAGTATACAGCCAATCATGTCATTGTGAACTTAAAAATAGCGCAAATTCTTGGCGGATTGTTCCATGAGACATAGTAGCACCTAGCCAATCAGGTAGTGGTAATATGAAACCCCTGTGTCATTTGGTTGCCTCTTATGGTAGTGGGATAGGAGGGTTGTGAAACCAAAATGGTCACATGACATGGGCACATTTGGGGTACTTGCCTTATATGGTAACTATCTTATCTTGGCATCTCGGCAAGGAATAGGAATAGCTTGTGCAATGGGTTAATAGTGACAAATAGTTTGTCAGGTTGCATAGTAATAATCACATAGACAGAATAGAAAATATTGCAATTTGGGATGATACTAATATAGGGGGGGTAATCCCTTTTTTTTTTAGGGAAGTGAACGTATGAGAATGAGCACATCTGCCAGTGGGTGTCACTGTGACCCCACTACACCGGCAGCTACCCAATGGAGACAGTTCTCAGCTTGTTCAAAACTCAACAAAATCAAGAGAGCTTAGTGCCATCCAAAATCTGTGACTTTCTGTATTAATCTATGGTTAGCAGTCTGATTCATATTATGCTTGGAACATGTCCAGATATCTAATATTCAGTGGGAGTTGTCAGCTGACACAATCAGAACTATGGATCTGATCATTGTGCAGCAGTTAAGCAAATTTTTAGATACCTAAAAGGAACTGCTGATATCTGCTTAAGATACACTTATAAGAATTCAGAACAGGATTTTATGGGATAGTCTGATGCTGATTGGGAACAAAATTTAGAAGACAGAAGATCCACCACAGGATACACTTTTCTTTACTGCAAAGGAGCAATTTCATGAAATTAAAGAAAGCAACCAACCGTAGCACTTTCTACCACAGAGGCAGAGTATATGACAGCCTGTGAAGCTAAAAAAGAAGCAATGTGGCTAAGAAAGCTTTTTACAGATTTATGCCTATAGACCTGTTCTGTTGGATAGTGACACATTAAGCTATGAGTGCCAAATGATGCCATGGTGTGTCAGGGAGGCCAAGTGAGCTTATACTTGGCCACTGAGTGTGAAACATAGCTCTGCATCTTCATGAAAAGCAGCCCCTGTATTTCACCCATCATGCTGGGGAAAACCCATTTTTTGACCTTTTTTTTTGGATCAATGTGGTGCAGGATGTGTAAGAACACAGTAGGATTGAAGACATGCACCAGGTATTCAATACCCATGGCACTCTGAATCCAGCTCCTGTAGCTTGTATCATGTCACAAAAATGCATGGCACTATCTTGGTCCACTGGTACTATCTGGCACTATAAGTGCTTTGTATAGGTCTTACTTTAGGGCTAATATTTAAATATAGTGCCTGATAGTACCAGTGGACCAAGATAGTGCCATGCATTTTTGTGACATGATATAAGCTACAGGAGCTTAATTCAGAGTGCCATGGGTATTGAGTACCAGATGCATGTCTTCAATCCTACTTTGCTCTTACATATCCTGCACAACATTGATCCAAAAAAAAAGGTCAAAAAATGGGTTTTCCCCAGTATGTTGGGTGAAATACAGGGCTGCTTTGCTTGAAGATGCAGAGCTATGTTTCACACAGCCATGAAGCATGCAGACAACATAGAAGTATTACAAGGATCACAGCCAGTGTTTTGCCACACAAGTCATACTTGACTATGAATTGGTCACTACTGTACCAACATTATCTTGCCAGCCAGTTGATGCTACTATATTGGCACCTGGCCATCTTTGTCACCTTGCGCAAACTGAGTCAGGTGAGTTTGTGATGCCTTTAGGCTCACCTCAGCCTTCCAAATATGGCATGCAGAGTTATAGCTCTGACAAAGAAGGTTAACTGATGGATTTTGAGCCTATCTCCCCTAACAACAGTACCATGTATGAGCCAGGTCAAATCCCTATATGCCATGAGACAACACCCATTGAAACAAATGACAAGGATACTTTATGGAGCCAAGTGAGCCCAGTAATCCATCTACTGGTGAATGATGTAATGTTGTGGCTAGAGAAGTGGCGTGTTTCCACTAATATCAGTAATGGGGGCTTTGAGAATTTATTACTACTTCTTGCCAAAATCATACCAGGATGCAACTTACCATGTACATGGTACAAGTGAACAACTGTCATGCGGCTGGCAACATTTAATCCAGAGACTGTCCTGATTCCAGTATGTGTTAACAGTTGCATGGTATTCACATCCAAAAATGCTACCATTGCAATGTGTCCAAATTGTCAGTAATCCACCACCATTGAGGGCAAACATTGTTCACACTTCAGATATATTCCGGTCATACCTTATATGAGGAAGCTGATGCAGTACAACAAATATTGCAAAGCTATACAGTACCATGCTCAGTAACAATCAAGGGCAAACATATCCAATATATTCAATGGCAGACATTACAAACAGCTAAGAAGCAAGAGCTACTCTGATGGTATGTATGACCATGCCTTTGCTTTAGCACTTGATGGATTCTCAATAAACAGTACTCTACCAGCAAATCCTGCTGGCCACTGATTCTCATCTACCTGTATCTACCGCCCATCTAAAATATCAGAGCAATAATCTGATGTTAGTCTCACTGGTATCTGGGCCTAAATCACCGTCCAACCTGGATTGCTACCTGTATCCATTGCTGGAAGAATTTTGTATGCTTTCCAGCGGGATAATGGTAAATGGCTGTCATGTAAAAGCGCATATTATTATCTGCATTAGAGATACCCAATCCATCAGCAAGCTAGCGGGTTTTTCTGGGCACAATGGATGTATTGCTGTTGAATGTGTAAGATCTAGGGGATTTACTCCATAACTCACACCCATTATTATTACCCAAACACCAGCACTAAGAGCATCATCTTTCCACAGAGAGAATGTACAGAAGTAAGCATGCAGTTGCAGCAAAGTTAGCAATCTATAAGCCATTGGCCAGAATATGGAATCAATTGGAAACCAGAGATACTTATGATACAGGGTATCTGTTGGAGCAAAAGCTTTCCACTGGGAGCAATGCATTTGCTTTTCAACAAAATCCCTATACTGATGACCATATTGTACATGGGGTATTTTAAGCTAAATGAGCCTTCAGGATACCGCAGAAATTTGAGAGAATTGGCAAGATATTACAGAATATCTGCTACCCTAAGTACTTCACACAGGCTCCAATTAATATTCATACACATATGCCACAATACAAATGCAATGACTGGATGAACCAGATATGTATTTATTTAAGGGGCATTCTGAAGCCATTCCTACCAGGAGTACATTGGAAGCATTGGGAGTCATATGTAGACATTGTAGAAATATTTATCCAGAAGTGGATCACCAATGCCAACTTGACGCATCTACAGCTGTTGTGTGAGGAGTTTGTGATGGGATTTGAGCAGCAATACTACAAACATAAAGCGGAAAATGTAGATCTCTGCCACTACCATATCCATTCTCTACTCCATCTTGCATGGTGTGTGGAGAATATTGGGCCTTGCTTCACCTTTTGGGAGTTTCCTATGGAGCAAATGTGTGGGGAGATAGGAAGACAAGTCAAGTTGCAGGTACTACCATATCCCAATCTCATCAAGAATATTACCTTCAAGTCCATCATGGATGTGATGAGTTGGTACATGGTGGACAGCCAGAAGGAGTTGGAAAATACTGAAGATAGATGTGCACATGGAGACACCTATGCCTATGGCATTAAGAAGCTAAGCAGCCCCAATGCATGGGTAATCAGTTAAGTAATGCAAAGTTGGGTAGGGTGCAACAAGCAACTAATTCTTATCAGGAAAACTGCACCAAGATATGCCAGATTTCTTGTGGTCACAAGCCAACTTCTACACCATTCAATACAGAATTCACACAAACAAAAGCCAGAGCACACCTATAAGGGGGACTAGAATCCAGCAGGGAGAAGGAATATAATGGCTAAATAACAAGAAGTTCTTTGCGGATATTCAGGAGGTATTCATGGCACAAGTGGTGACAACCAAGTATATGTTTACAAGATGCATATGTTACCAGCAGTACAAGGTAAGTGCCAACTTTGCAAGTACCATACTAAAAAGCCATAAAGCTGAGGTGATAGAAGTATGTTAATTGTGGCAGGTGTGAGTGTTATGCAGAACCAGCGGTAGGCTGTCATACTGCCAATATAAAGCCATCAGAGTCTTGCTGTGAGGCCATCAAAATACCATCAATTTTCTTGCCATATAAAGCATTTGGATGTCCTGGCCAACTGGATCCACTTAAAATAGTTATAGAGCTCGGAAAGACCGCAGCAATACCATGCAAATATTGTCACAGCACCAATAAAATATGGTCAAGTTTTATCCCTTTATTTGGCTGTACAATTAGCAAAATACCGGCATCATCTTGTCATAAGATTGTTAAGAGGGTCAATAATTCCAAGCTGCTGTTATTATGATGGTCTCTAAACAGGATCTTGATGGCTGATCTGGATTGGATTTACTTGCAGAACCAAATTATTTTTCATAGGGTACCACAAGAAGATGACTACTTAGGTTAGTTGGAGCTAAATATTTTAGCTTGCTTGACTTGATATCTGGGCATTATCAGCAAAAGTGGCCTTGGAAGATTGCCCTAAGACTGCATATTTACACTGTTTAGATTATACAAATGGCAACAACTACCCTATGACTGTGAAATACCCTTGCTATATTCCAAAGAATAACTGATACAGTATTAGGAGATTTACAGTTGGAATTAGCCCTTGTGTAGCTGGATGACATCATAATGTATTCTCTGGGTGTAGATGTACATATGCAATGTGTGCAACATGTTCTGATAGCCCTCCTCAATAACCAGCTTCACTCCATCCCACAAAGTACCATTTCTTGTATACCAAACTGTTATTCATGAGCCACATGATCTTATCAGATGGGATCTACCCATTCTCTTTGCTACTGAAGGCTGTCCAAGATATACCAGCATCAAAAGATATCAATGCACTCTGGATTCCTAGTACAAGCTGGCACTATTGCTGCTTTGTCACAAACTTTTGCAAAGATAGCAGCCCCCCTGTAAAAGTTGGCATGGAAAGGCCAGTGCTATGTGAGGTTGTAACCTCAAAGGAAGTCCTAAATTGGCCAAAATATTCCCTGACCTTGCCCCTCATATTACATGTCCCCAATTGGGATGTGAGACTTATTATTAACTGTTATGTAAGCCTCACCAGTATTAATACTTTGCTGGGACAGTACCACTAACCTTATGATTTCCACCCAGTTGGTAAAGTGAGAGGTTTGCTGAACAAACACAAACATAGCTACCCTGCTACCAAGATAAAATATCAGTCTGTTGCATATTTAATAAACAACCCATACACACATACATAGTTGCTAATTTCAATTGTAACAGACCACTGCACACTGGTCAGGCTGATGAGGACTAAAGACTTTACCAGCAAGCTAGCACACTGGGCCCTCCATATGCAGGAATACAACATTGTAATGATTCATTGTGCTGTCAAGAAACACTAGGATGCTGGCTTCTTCAGTTGCTATCCATTTGTCATGTGCATGTTGGTGATGATTACAAGGATGTAAACTGCTTCAAGAAGAGGGGGAAGTATCCTGGATATGCTGTTACAATCAAGCAGAAGTGAGAATTTTGATGACAATGGTGTCAGTAATAATTATAACAAAGCTGACAATGGTTCCTCCAAGGTCAATTTAGAGCTAAGGTACCCCCAGCATCCACCTCTGAAGAAAATTTATGAAAAAGATAGATGTAACTAGGTTCTGCTGACCCCCTTACAGCATACAAGATCTTAGGAACAATGTTTTATTGGAAAAAGTAGATGAGCAGCATTGCAAATATATTATAAAGGTGCACCACCTGCATAAGTACCCATGACTAATGACCAAACAGTATTGCCATCCCTACCATTTTTGTCCCATATATTGTATTCCTATGCTACACACATCTCAGAACACTGATCCCTGAATGGTTGGATGAGTGGTGCCTCTTTGAGCCTTCCGGCATCTACTCAGAACCTTCTTTGCACATTCTGGTGTCATTGAGATTTCAAGTGATCTCCAGATCCCACTGGAACACCATGATTAGTACTCACTTAGCCTGTGAGAAAAGTATATAAGGGAGGCAATCCCTCAATAGTAAGTCATAATCTCTCTTATCAACATACCTACTTGTAAATTGGTATATTCACTGCTACCTGCTGCTACCTGAACCTCCAGTCCCAGACCACAGTACACTCCAGAAGACTGTGCCAACAGCCAACTGACCTTGGAGGCACAATTTGTGAGGAATAATTAGACTAAGTATCTTTTATTATATTTGATTCTCTCCCAAGTTTGTTTTTGTAAGGCAAAAATATATTTCTGTCTTTGTAACTATTGACCACAGCTGCAGTTTTATCAGTCCCTACTGGTGAAGTTTACAGTTGCTTTGACTTTGGAAGCTTTAGTACATTGTCATCTCTAAGGATGCTGAACCCAGCACATACTTTTGTCAAGATGCTAACTAAGTTGGGAATTGTAGCTCAATAGTACTCCCTTGACAATCTTGTGGCTTTATTCCCTTTCACATTGAAGTAGAGACAAAACCAAATATTCTTAGCTAGCTTTTGCTGAAGGTTAATGCACCCAGTGAACACACTACATGCAAAGCACTTGAGAAGTGATGGACATATCTCTCCATTGGATATATACACTAGCACAGTGTTGGCAGCCAACTAACCTTGTAGGGACCTCTTGTGGGTGATCTTGAGTAGTTATCCTTTATTATATTTGACTCTCTCCCAGGTTTGTTTTGTACAGGCAAATATACTTTTCTGTCTTTGTAACTACTGATCACAGCTACATTTCTATTAAGTCCCTGCCGTGGGAGTTTACAGTTGCTTTGACTTTGGAAGCATTCAAACATTGATGTTCCAAAAATTCTGAACTCAGCACATACATCTGTTAAGACACCAACTTAGTTGGGGGTTGCAGCCCAATAATTTTTCCTTGACAAGCTTGAGGCATTATTTCCCTTTGCATTTAGAGTAGAGACTAATCCAACACATTCCTAGCTAGCTTTTGTCAGTGGTTAATGCACCCAGTGAACACTCTACACACAAAAAACTTGAGAAGTGTTATATGTACCTCTCCCTTGGACCTGTACACCACCATGCTACTCTATCACTATTACAGTGCCTACAGATGTTTGTATCACGGCCATCAAATTATCAATAAGTTTCTTTCCATATATAGTGTTTGCATGCACTGGCTGTCATGATCACATGACAACCATGAACACCCATGCCAAGTTTTAGCTTCCTAGCTCAATTTCTAAGAGATTCCTTCTGGAACCTTCTACCACCTTCCAAAAAGTTCCTGTCCATTCCAAACCATTGTTACACAATGGAACATTCCATGGAAGCTTCCCATTGTATTTTTCATAGTTCAGTACTATATAAGGAAATACCAGGTCACATGACTTAGTCACATGATCAGGTGACCCAACCCATTTCCCCATCTGGTTTCAGTGCCATGTCATCAATGTCATTATCCCCAGCACCATTGCTGTTCCTCACCCCACAACCCCATTAGTATTAACCAATATCTCTTGGCATCATTATAGCCAAAAAGTGTACATAGTCCTATCCCGCCTTAAGTATTCCTTAGTCTGATAAACACAGGTCTTGAATAAACAGCCTTGCCTTGGAAATCCACCTTGCGTTGTTGATCCACACCTAAGTCCTTTCCTGGTCCTGCCTTGCCTAGCCCTACTCTCCTGCCTTGTGTCTATTCACAACACTGGCTGATTGGATCTGCTGAAACCTGTGTAGGCTGCAATACAACAGTTAAAATACAATTGAAATCCTGTCAAAGGACTGCCAACACACCATCAAGCTTTTGCCTATTAGGCAGTAAAATCAGCAAACCACCATTGCAATGCCATAAAAAGATATTAAAGTGGTGTTGTGTTGTATTATGATTAGTTTGTGGCTTGCTCTGCAATGCAAAGGCTAGTCATTAGTATACAACAAATTTCAGTATATTACTACTGAAATGGTGTATTGTATGTTGAATGTGCCTGTAGAGGATGTAACTTTCACTGATATCCTCAATCTTAGGCTTGAAATCCCTAAGAAAAAAATTAAGAAAAGGCCAGCAAAATACCATCATAATATCAGCTGAATTCCAAGTTTCCTAAAATTGACAACTCTCTACACCTCTGTTGTTAGCTTATGAGCAGGCAAGTAAACAAACTCTCCAGGAGGAGACTAGGCCAAATACCATCCATATTAAATTTGGTAATTAGCTGCCATTTACTTCCATCCAAAATGCATTTGAAATTCTGAGCCAAAAACACCAGCTGAACACTAGCAAAATACCATTAGAATACCAGCAGAATACCAGCTGAAAATCAGGTAAATCCCAAGTTTGAGATTCTTCACAGAGAATATACTATAGGAGGTGCTTCTAACTTCTTCAGCAGAGGCTGACCTTCTGTTGGCTATTGGGCCTATTTACTTTTAAAGTAACTTTTTCATATTTGAAGGTCACTTTCCTATGTGAGTAAATACTCTCTTATAAGGAAACTGTGAGCTCCCCTATTTTAGGGCAATTGTGCAAGTAATACACATAATACAAAGCTAGTATATTGTAATGGTGCAGATTGGAAATTGGCCCAGCACCTGTGAGAATCACACATGAGTTGATTGGCTGTTACAAAAGTCATATGCAATCAAAGTCGCCAGAGTAATCCTTGCAACAAAATCCTAGTATATATGGTTATTGAGCTCTTTTGATCATAACTCCTTAAGTACTGCTTCAAATGAGCTGTAATTTAAAACATGTGTTGGCTACTTAGTGTTCTGCATGACGTTATACTTTGGGGTGGACTGTTTGTCAGGGTCTTGAGCTTTGTCCTTCAGAGTTAGATATTCTTGATCTCTTATTTGTGTGTTAAAATAGCAAAAGCAAGATATGCAATGAGTGCAATATTGGCTTGAGACATTGTAGTATTGGAATACTTTCTATTACCACAGAGGGTAAGTAATTCCAAGCTGCCAGCATTATGATAGCCTCATTGAGTGATCTTAATGGTCAATCTAGATTGGATCCACCTGCAGGGTCATATTGATTATTGTAGGGAAGGTATCTCTAGTTTTGAATAATTCCAAATTCTGACCCATTGATTATAGCTTGCCCGCTTAGCTATAATTGCATGCCAAATAGTGTGCATTCTCTCAGCAGGAAGGTAATGTTCTTAGTTGGTGTCTTGATAATAAAATGTGTCTGAGCTATGGAATAAACTCTCTGGATCTCACACATTTGACAGCAATGCTATCCATTATGCCCAGCAAAGCCTGCTATCTTGCTGATGGCTGGGGTTTCTCCAGTGCAAATAATAATATGCCCCTTGACTGGATGGCCATTTACCAGTATCCTGCTGGAATGCATACAAGATTCAGCCAGCAATGGATACAGGTAGCTATCCAGGTTCAATGGTAATTTAGGCCCAAATACCAGTGGGGCTACCATCAGACTTCTGCTCTGATATTGTAGGATTAGTGGCAGATAAGAATCAGTGGTCAGCAGGATTTGTTGGCAGAGTACTTGCAGAATGAGAGTCCATTAAGTGCCAAGGCAAATGCATGGTCAAAAATATCCCCAGAGTGGCCCTTACATATAGTTGTTTGTAATGTTTACCATCAAATAAATTGGAAATGTTTGCACTTGATTTATACTGAGTGCAGTGGTTTAATCTTAACAATATTTGTTGGACTGCATGAGCTTCTTTAGACAGGGTATATCTGGAATATATGATAAGTGAGAACAATGTCATCCTCCCATGCTGGTAAATTCTTCCCAAGTTGTACACATTGCAACTGTTGTAAAAATTTCTATTTCCACCTAGATATTCACCTAACTTAGTCACTTAGATCATCACCTTCAAATCCTAGAGAATACTGACCAAATTCCTTGTTGGGATTTACTTAGAATATTTTCACCAAAATACCAGGTACCCAGAACATGAAAATTCTCAAAATTGTCCAAACAGCCCCAAACTTTGCACACATGTTCTTGGGACCTTCCTTAACCTATTCTACGTGTTTGTAATGCCAAGACCAGGTAAAAGTATAAATGCCACTTTTACATTCAATAAATCATTAAGTGAAAACCACATAATCTACTTGTTCTCCAAATCACTTCCAATATCTCCAAGACTCTTACAACAGGTTATGAGCCCCAAGCTGTCACTCTCTGCAATGTCTACTACTGCTATTACTGGAATTTTTCCCTCTGCTGAAAAGTTGGATGGATCTAACTACCAAGTGTGGAAGGTGAAGATGAAGATGCTGCTACAAGAAAGAGGCCTTTGGGATATTGTCATGGGAGAAGAATGCCCTCCTAAAAACGTGGGGGAGGAAGCCTTAAAGTACCAGAAGAAAGAACAAAGTGCCTTTAACTGCATTTGCCTTAATGTCAAGGACAAATTGCTAATTCAATGCTCAAGAGCAAAAACGGCAAAAAATGCCTGGGAAGCATTGGAAGACACCTACCAGTCATGTTCAGCTGCCAAGAAAATGTATCTGAGATGAAAATTCCTTACTACAAAGATGCTGCCAGGAGAAGAAATGAAAAATCTAATTAACAGAATTACCCTGCTGGTAGATGAGATGGAATCTGTGGGCATACCAACTACTGATGAGGATGTGATAGTTACCATCCTGAATAGCCTGACAGATGGGTTTCAGGGCCTTGTATCAGCCCTAGAGTCCAGAACTGAAGATTTGACCTTAAATTATGTATATGTAAGGCACCTGGATGAAGAATTAAGAAAATCAAGCGCCAATAAGAAGGAAGAAGAAAATGCATTAATAAGCAATGATAACCAACAAAGCAGGTACCCAAGACCCTACAAAGGCAACAGCAACCTATTTTGCAACTACTGCAAAAGGAAAGGACACACATCAGACCGGTGTTTCAAAAAAAGAGATTATCAGCAAAAGAAGCCTGAATATGGAAATACTGCAACAACTGAAGATAGACTATTCATATCTGCACTAAATATGACCACAATCAAGGATTCTCAGACGTGGTATATTGACTCTGGAGCTTCTCAACACTTTACACACCAAAAAGAACTTTTTACCCAATATCAAGAAATTCCAATTAAGAAGGTTTTCATGGGTGACAATAGAACACTTGATGCAGTGGGAGAAGGAACTATCCAAGTAAACCTTAGAAGCAGTGAAGGAAGCCATACACTGACCTTTAAAGAAGTACTCTATGTGCCAGAAATAGCCAAGAACCTACTCTCTGTAAGCAAGGCCACAGCAGAAGGACTCAGTTTCAGTTTTGACAATTCTGGATGCAGGATCACTGATTAAAATGGTGCTCATATTGCTTTGGGCATCAGAGATCAGAATCTATACAAGTTGACTTATATTCCATCATATCTGGAAGCCAATATAAGTAACTTAAATGAAGAAACACCAATGCTTTGGCACAGGAGATTTAGGCACATCAATTTTGATTATTTACGCAAAATGATCAAAGATCAGCTAATTTCTGGAGTGAAAATTGATCCCCCAGCTAATTTGGAGCACTGTGAAGCCTGCATATATGGGAAACAAGCCAGACAACCGTTCAAGATCTCTGGGTTAATCAAAACTACAAAAAAATTAGTTCTAATTCACTCAGATCTGTGTGGACCTATGCAAAATTTATCCTTAGGCGGGATGAAGTATTTAATCACTTTTATTCATCATTATACAGGATACACATGGGTCTACTTCATGGAGAGAAAGGAAGAAGCTCTGTCTAAGCTCAGGGAGTTTAAAGCCATAGTGGAGAGAGAAACTGGTGAAAAAATCAAGAAAATACGCTCTGACAATGGTGGAGAATATACCTCAAAACTCTTCATCCACTTCTGCAAAATTCATGGGATAAAGCAAGAGACTACTGTACCATACTCCCCACAGCAAAATGGAGTAGCAGAACAAGCTAGCAGATCAATAATTGATATGGCAAGATCTATGATCCATGATCAAAAATTATCCTATGTTTTTTGGGCGGAATCAGTTGCCACTGCTGTATACCTTAAAAATAGGAGTTATAACAGAATACTTCATTATTCTACTCCATTTGAAGCATGGCATGGATACAGACCAAGTGCAGAAAATCTAAGAATATTTGGGTGTACAGCATATGCCAAAAAACTGGCCGCAAATCAGTCAAAATTTGAGCTAAAAAGTGTAAAATGCATATTTTTGGGCTACTGCAATGAGAGTAAGGCATACAGACTCTACAATACCAAAGCAAAGAAGCTTATCAAGTCCAGGGAGGTGTTGTTTGATGAAAATTCAAAATTTTCACAAAAAATGACATCAGATGATGACAAAAATTTGATCTCAAGTCCACCAATTGTCAGGATTGAATCAGAGCAAAACAATGAATTTTTTTTTACTCCAGAGGACTCTACAACCGTGGTTCAGCCAGAATCAGGGCCCAGGAATATCCCAGAAGTGATCATTCCAGTATCAAATGCCCAGAGATCCAATCAGACAAGAAATAGCCCAAATTACTATATTAATGAGGGTACAAACTTAGTCTATGCCTATTCAGTCCATATTGATGAGCCCCAGACTGTAAAAGAGGCCCTAAATAGCCCTCAGACAAAGTTTTGGAGATCTGCAATGACTGAGGAATATCAGGCCCTGATGGAAAATCAAACTTGGGACTTAGTCAAATTACCAATCAACCAAAAATCAATTGGATGCAGATGGGTCTTCAAGACAAAATACAAGGCTGATGGTACAATTGAAAGATACAAAGCAAGACTTGTAGCCAAAGGATACTCTCAAACAAAAGGACTTGACTATACTGAGACCTTTGCACCGGTAGCCAAGTTTAATTCCATCAGATTAATATTGGCTATTGCAGCCAAATATAAGCTTTTTATTCATCAAATGGATGTAAAACTGCATTTTTGAATGGAGAACTTGATGAAGACGTGTATATGGACCAGCCTGATGGGTTTGTTGACCAAGATAACCCCCATTTGGTCTGCAAACTTAAAAAGTCACTATATGGTCTCAAACAATCACCGAGAGCCTGGAATTGCAAGATAGATTCTTATTTGGAATCTTTGGGTTTCAACAGGAGTAATGCTGACTATAGTATATACTATAAGCCAGATAGAGCAAATCCAGTTCTATTAGCTCTATATGTGGATGATCTTATTATAGCCACCAATAACCTAGAAACATTGGAAGAGACTAAATCCAGCCTATCTAAGGAGTTCAAGATGTCCGATCTAGGAGAACTTAGTTACTACTTAGGGATTAAGTTCTCCATAGACAGAAGTACCCAGACTATCACCCTAAGCCAATCCAAGTATATTCAAGATATACTAAAGAAGTACCAAATGGAAGACTGTAAACCAGCAGCTACCCCAATGGAGACAAACCTTAACTTGGTCAAAACTCAACCAAATCAAGAGAGCTTGGTGCCATCTGAAAGCCCTGACTTTCCTTATCAATCTATGGTCGGTAGTCTGATGTATATCATGCTTGGAACATGTCCAGATATCTCATATTCAGTGGGAGTTGTCAGCCAACATAATGGGAACTATGGATCTGATCATATTGCAGCAGTTAAGCGGATTTTTAGATACCTAAAAGGAACTGCTGATATCTGCTTAAGATACACTTATAATGATTCAGATCAGGATCTTGTGGGATACTCTGATGCTGATTGGGGACGAAATTTGGAAGACAGAAGATCCACCACAGGATACACCTTTCTTTACTGTAAAGGAGCAATTTCATGGAATTCAAGAAAGCAACCAACCGTAGCACTTTCTACTACAGAGGCAGAGTATATGGCAGCCTGTGAAGCTACAAAAGAAGCAATGTGGTTAAGAAAGCTCTTTGCAGATTTAGGCCTATGTCAAAAAACGCCTATTACTTTATTTCAAGATAATCAAGGATGTATACAATTAGGTAGAAATCCAACTTTTCATGCTAGAACCAAGCACATAGATATTAGACATCATTTCATACGTGAAGCTATAGAGAATAGCTTAGTTAGCTTAGTTTACTGTTCTACAGATGAAATGATTGCAGACATATTTACCAAACCATTAGCTAGAGACAAGTTTGAATATCTTAGGTCAAAATTAGGACTAGTCAGTATGAACATTTAGCTGAGTGGGAGTGTTGTAAAAATTCGTATTTCCACCTAAATATTCACCTAACTTAGTCACTTAGATCATCACCTTCAAATCCTAGAGAATACTGACCAAATTCCTTGTTGGGATTTACTTAGAATATTTTCACCAAAATACCAGGTACCCAAAACATGAAAATTCTCAAAGTTGTCCAAACAGCCCCAAACTTTGCACACATGTTCTTGGGACCTTCCTTAACCTATTCTACGTGTTTGTAATGCCAAGACCAGGTAAAAGTATAAATACCACTCTTACATTCAATAAATCATTAAGTGAAAACCACATAATCTACTTGTTCTCCAAATCACTTCCAATATCTCCAAGACTCTTACAACAGCAACAATGGCATTTTCTGATGTGAATCTCAGGCAACTGTAAATGTATGCTGGTATCAGGATGGTCTCTTGGTCATATATTGCCAGCTACATAGTGGTTGGCCATTTGTACTATGTACATGGTAAGTTGCATCCCAGAATATTCTTGGCAAGAAGTAGCAATAAGTCCTCAAGGCCTCATTACTGTAATTGGTGCAAATATGCCACTTCTGAAGCCACAATATTGAATAATTCACTAGTAGAAGATTAGTGGGCTCACTTGGCTACATTATGTATACTAGGCATTTTTTCCACAGGTGTAGTCTCATTGCATATTGGTACTCTGTAGGCCATACTGAGACGGCTGACATAAGCCAAAAAGTGATGCAAACTCACCTGAGTCAGTTTTGCAAGGTGCCCTGTGTGGTTAGGTGCCAGTATCTGCAAGTATGCTGTCAGCTCATGAAAATAGTATTAATGAGGCAATTACAAGCAGTGGCTAAATGGATAGATGCAATGGACAAGAGAAATCTGGAAGTTGTCCAGAGACTGGATAAGCAGATAATGAACTTGTTCTATTGGATAATGCTGCAGTGAGCCATGAGTGCCAAAGTATCCTGGAGAGGCCAACTAGAAATGTACATTGATATGGAGAGTGAAACATAGTTCTACATCTTCATGCAAAGCAGCCTCTGTGTTTTGCCCACTGTGGTGGAAGAAATTTATTTTGTGACCTTTTTTTGGGAATCCCTGTTGTGCATAATTTGTAAGTGCACCAAAGGACTGAAGGGATGTATTTAGTACACAATACTAATAGCACTCTGAATCAAGCTCCCTTGGTTTCTGACTTGTTGCAAAAATGCATGGTACAATCTTGGCCCACTAGTATCATCTGGCACTATACATGAGTATTTGCCCTAAAGTAGGACTTATGCACAGCACCTATAGTACCATGCATATAGAAGTATCAAGTGGCTGACAAAATACTGTTGGGACAGTGGTGCTTGATGAATACTCAAATATGAATTGCATGGCAAAACACTGGCCATGATCCTTGTAATACTTGCTCTATGCTGTCTGCATGCTTCATAGGTGAGTGGCTTGTTACAATAGCCACATGGTCTTTTTTTCTTTTGTCTTACAGCTTTGAATTAAAGCAGTGTTGTCCATGGGGTATACAGCTTGACACTCAACAACATAATGCTATTATTTCACTTTTTTGGCAATACTCATGTGATTTTGAGTCTTATATTCAAGACATTGCACTTATACAAATGTAAGATCCATCATAACCTTCCATAGTTAGCCTTACAAATAAAGTTGTGGTACCACCTACACATATATATGTAGCACTATTTCTTGGTGGCATATGTAAATAAGTGGATCAAACCAAAAGGGAAGTAAAGTAAAGTTGTCTTTTTCCCAACCAAACCCCACTGCTGACAGCAGCAGAAAAACAGTTGGACAACTGCTTGCTTTGACTTTCAATGTAACAAGCAGGGCTACAGCCAAAAAATGCCATGTTCACAGTGTGCCAACTGAAGGTAACAATGCAGACTCCTCAGGCTCTGAGTCAAGTAGGCAACTGAGAATTGCTGTGGAGCCCCAAGCTGACCATGATGATCAGGCAGATGAGAATGTAGTAAATGCAGTACCTCTAGTGGAAGACCAACAAATGGCATCATAACATCACCACCACCAGTATTAGCAAGTATGTAGACAACTCCTACTAAGGCATTAATGAGGCACTTGGGTGCAGCAGCTAATAGGATAGATATGGTGACACAGAGAAATTAATAAACTGTGAGCAAAACACTTAATCTAATTATTCTTCCAATCACTTCCAACATCGCCAAAACTCTCACAGCACTTAATATTAGCAGATCTCCAGGCTGCTCATTACTCACAGCTCTCAATATCCCAGGTACTAGCTGTTGGGAAGACAAGCATACCTAATTTCCAAGAGGAGTCCAGGCCAACTGGCACTCATACCAAATTTGAAAGTTAGCTATTGGCTACTTCCACCAGAAATTGCAACTGAAAACTTAAAGGAAATCACCAGCTGAAAATAAGATGCATTCCATGAGTGTGATATTTCGTAGGGTAGGTGGGTCCATGGAATCACTGTCTATTGGAGCCAAAAGATACTTATGACATTTTTTGTAGACAAAACAAGATATATATGTGTATACTTCTTAAAGATAAGTAATGAAGCTCTAGAAACCTTCAAGCACTTCAAAAATATGGAAGATACACAAACTGGGTGCTAATTAAAGGTACTACAAAGCAACAATGGGAAGGGATACTGCTCTGAAGAGCTTGCCAAATACTGTTCAATTGCTGGTATACTGCACTAGATAGGCGCTGACATAGTATCACAAGTGACCAGGCTGATGTAAATATTTAGGTATTGATACATAGTTTAAGGCAGACATTTTATTAGAGCAGGATGCTTCACTTCATGTATATACTAATACTCCACTCTAGTTTCACCCAAAAATGCCTTACACATGGCACAGGTTACCACGTAAGCCCCTACAATAAATATCAAACTTGGATCTTTATGGCATTCTGCTGGTGTTCTGCAGGCATTTTACAGTCAAATTTTGAAATGGCAATGTGCATTTGCGGTTTTGTTCAACCATGGTTTGTTTGATACGCCATCGCCGTACCTCCTGATGCCCCTACAATTAGGTGCTAAGCTTCTCACACTCTTCCGGTGCTACCCAGGGCCTGTACAGCAGTAGAAATTCGCTAGTCAGCGGACTATTTTCCCGCTTTTGGGAAGCATTCGTGGGTCACCTGTTGGTGGCTATAGAAGGATTTGATGTATCGGTGCAAGGGGTCGATAGAAACAAATTCAACTACCCCGCTCAGATATGGCTGATCTCTAGATGAAATGCAGATTCTTGGAGAATCCAGTCCCGTAGAAAATAACCTAGACCAATCAGGGCCAGGTGGTTATGTCCACTGCGCATACACCCATTCCATCAAGCCCGCTTCGAATCCCAGGGCATCCATCCCCAGTAGATACCCAGTAAGGGTCCGTCATTTCATCATGGGCCCTAATTAGTCGATCTCGAGGCAAAGAAGTCAAAAGCCCAGAGCCACAATGAGGATCTCCACCGGCAGCTATTAACTCACTAACAATCCCGGTATGTGTCTGCTGTTTGGTACCATCGCAAAAGCTAATCTGCACCAGGACATGAGCAATTGCGTGAAAAGAATATAGCACATGCTTTGCTAGGCTACTGCTTAGCCAAGATGGTGTTGATTCATCTGCGGTGCGCTCACTCTCCGTTGATATACAATGCATCCCTATGCCATGTCGAAGCCAAGCAGCACTGTTGTGAAAAAAAACTCTTAGTCAGCCGGGCCTCTAGACGTTTGTGGCGCAAATCTATACTCGGAGTTTACTTCCATCTCCAAAACCGCTACCATTGAACACATTCCTGGCTCACCATCAAGATCTCACACTATTCCAGGCAATGGATGGCGCTCTTGTGATTGATTACCAAGATACCCCGATCCAGCATTGCAGCTTTGGATAAATTTGGTGGACTTGAGTTTGGGACGCTCCATGGTTTGATCAGAATCCCGTGATCTCCGATCTCCGTGAAACACCAATGAGCCTAGGATCGAATGGTGGGCGTTCAATATACCGCGATTGTGAGAAGGGTATCCAAGCTCCCGCATTGTAATCGGGCTCAGAGCACCATCTGTTGATAAGTATGGTGCCACTACCTGATATTTTGGAACCCGATATCCGCTTCAATGCCAGGCTATTCACCACTCCTCTATTATCACATCCCCCGACTGGCGCGCAATTGATAAATTGCACATTTTGAACTCTATGTCCGCACTCCTCATTGGCCATATGGGCTTATTGGTTGCCGTTCACCGAGATGATCAATTGATTCCTCTACAGCAGTAGATAGTCAAAGCAATCAGAAGTCGAAGCGTTATTGGTGCAAAAGCCAACCATCACGTATCTCCGTAGTACAACACAACTACCCTGGTATCGATCGACGGGGAAGTAGGACTTCCTGGGCTAGCCACATGTAAATAGCACGAATGATTGAACCGCAACCATTACAGATAATCAGCTAGAAATCCCAGTCTCCACAGGCCTTACCTCACTCTTTGGTAATTTCGATGGTTGAAATTCATCGCCCCAATACGATTTGCCAAAGATACTTGCGGATAACAGAGTGGGAACTTCCTCCGAATCTCTCCAGAGCCAATACCTATTGGAAGAGGGCAAGTGTGAGTACGTACATTTATTTATCTGTAACACTTTGATAAGGGAACGCGAATGCCCAAACAATTCCACCGTAGTGGCGTGCTACTTTTGGCATTGGGATCCTGGCGCTTGCAGGAGCCATTCTCAGACAATACGCCCGTATATGTAAGTCATGGCAATCCTTGTTGGGGGTGTAAACCTATTTGGGCGTCTGCATTAACAGTCTGAGGGTACCCATTCCACCCTGGATCCCTACGAACCTTGCTGATGCTTGTAGCAAGATGGTGGAATAATCCAGTGGTGCAGCGCAACAACGTCAATGTACATCTAAATTCGGCCCCAACTGAGCCCACGTATCTGAGGGACATTTATCTCCCACCCCGGGTGCAAATATGGCAATCACCTGAGTAACTCTGATTTCTGAAACAATAGCAACATAAATGATGTAGAGCTAGCGGTTTGCGGTGGAAACAACCGATAAGAAATATGGATTTGTTCGACTCTAACCCACTATTACTGGTCTGCAAGTGTAGACTCCCTATCTAGCCACCTATGGATGATAACTCTAACCATTGATCCTAATGGAGTAAAGTCTGGGTTATCGAAACCCCTTACACCTACAATTGAGGCAACTGAAACTCCAGTGGAATTTAGTGCAGCCGGACGAAAAGCCGACTTGGTAATGGCCCAAAATCTACTCATCAAATTTCTGGGTTAATCTTTATGGCTACCTACCCGAGATAAATCGAATGGATTTGCAAGGTGATGAGGCACTTCCCGTGGCTCCAGACGCCTGCTGTGTTGAGTGCATAGATCCAAGATGCATGGCGCATGCCGTGTGGCTGGATTTGGTCGGTGTAGCCTGGCTATCCTACCGACAAGGTGTGTTCTCCATTGGTGGTAACCAATTGAAGTTCCGAGCGCTCTTCAGTGAGTTGCCTGATGAAGGTGTGGGATGTGGATAAACGTAACTGAAAAGGGGATCTGGTCAGAGTAATGTATGCACATCTGCCCATCATAAATACATCATTGCTGTTCACTTCCATGAAATAGTCCAATCTGCAGCACGGATCTATATCCATGGTATCTTTCTATACCATATAAGGCATGAATACCCAGCCCGTGATAATGCACGACCCACTCGAATTCATGGGATTATATTAGTTGGATTGACTGATCTTCGATTTCCTGAGGCTATCCACTGACAGTGTTTTCACCACATTTGGATGCCTCAGCGATAACCACATTTCATAATTCGGATGCGCAATGGCACGAGGAAAATAAACACATCATTTCACTCGAGTATAAATACCAGCCGGATCTGGCATTAACCTGAGAATATTTAGCATAGACCGATTCCTTTCCCAGCCACTTGTAATAATATATACCTTCTATCGTGTTTGTTCACTTCGGATAGCCGTAATATGTTCAGACATCAAAAGCCCTTCCCTTTCTTAAATAAAAACGCCACCGTAGAATTCGAGATCGAGAACGACCTACTCACCCTTCAGGGAACCCCGCAGGAGTCCGTCGGCTGTGTGCTTCGAGGAAGCATCATACTCACTGTACATAACCCGTTAAAAATCAAGTCTATTTGGGCCAAATTCATCGGCAAGGTTAGACTAAACGAGAACGACAGTAAGTCCTCCCCTTCATGATCGCTCTGTCGGGAAGTTACTTACCTTATCATCTTAGATATTACTTGTAGAGAGCATACCATCGTGCAGCGGAAGTTGACCTTTCTACAACCGGATCAGGGGGGCTGTACGTTGAGTTCAAACAGATATAGGTATCCTTTTGAACTGGCCCTGGACGGCAGCACGCCTGAGTCCACCGACCTGCCATATGGTAGCATAGAGTACCGAATGATTGCCGTGGTGGAGCGGCCAGGGCTTCATTTTGATTTGAAGGCTAGACGCTCTATTGTGATCCAACGGAACTCCTCCCTAAACTACGATGATGCCTTGATGTACTCTAGCGAAGCACTTGGAACCTGGGAGGATCGTTTTCGGTATCACATCTCTGTAAGCGAGCCGACCCTGGTGATCAACCAGAACATCCCCATCACGCTAGATCTCACGTCGCTGACAAGCGATCTCGACATTCTTAAAGTTCGGTTCTATCTGATAGAAACAACCAACTACTCTGGGCCAGAAGGAAGCTGGGATTTCCGCACGCAGGAGTATTCATTGAAAAGCGCTAGATTCGACGAGTTTGGCGATAGGGCTGTAGGCGCCGATAACACAAGACGGCTACTTCCAGACCTAACACTGCCGCCCGATGTCTATCCGACGCTAAATACCAAGTACATCCAAGTCAAGCATGAGCTTTCCATCCTTTTCCATATCAACGACAAACGGCAAGGGGAGAAGGTGATTCTGCAAAAGGACTTGCCAGTTCTGGTGAGATCGAGTGAACAGCTATCATTGGACATATCGCCCCCTAGCTACCAGTCCATCCCATCCTATATGAATTTGCCGCCACCATCCTACACACGAGCCCCTATTTCTGCCTAGGTTTTCGGGTGGGCATGGGCATATTGGCTTGGGATATCTTTCTATCATTCGCTACACTTATTGGTGAAGCACGCGAAGCAACATGGCTTTGATTCGATATCTTGCACGAATAGCAGGCATTAGGTTCCCCTCCTTTACATAATAATCCCCCCTGGGAGACACTAGATGCAATTGTAGACAAACTTACCTCTGTTAAATGTATGTTCCAGTATATAAAGTTGTAATTAAGCAAACTCGGGTTGCATCTGGGAGCCTTTGGACTACCCGCCGCTGATTGGATCCACTTCCCACAAGGTTAACATATATAAGATGGGCCAACATTTAGGAAGCACACCTCTTACTGGGTGAATGATTTGCCATTTCATGGCATCACCCGTCCGATTAATAATAGCATGATGGCCACCCGATGGGATAAATATAGGTTTAACAAAGAAGCCTAAAGGATTGCCCATATAGCGGTCGTACTTTCGGAAAATTGTTTATGAGGTCGGTTGGCCGCTTCCGCCATATCGATGAAGTTACTAATTTGTGTCCATTGACCTGGCCTATGCCGAACCCTACACACGTCACAACCACTGTCGGATGGCCTCTGATTATAAAGCACGCAGATGCATCAGAGGGAAGTCGTGCTCGGCCTCATATCGATCCCCTAATCATGTTTACAGGGTGAGTTTTGTCAGGCGATGTAGAGCCTTTGAATGGGCTGCAGGTCTGCATGATAATCAGACACCCAGTAACTGGTCACTTGAAAGGGTGGAGTTGTTCGCTCCGCTTCGCCCTCACATCTGCAAGCGTGCCGAGCCAAGGATCACAAAGTGTACTTCGTTGAACAGATGACAGGTTCACGAACCCCACGGACACGGATGTTGACGAGGTGCTGGTATTCATGGATGTTGGTTTTCCCGTCGCCAGGGTGGGATTTCCATGCTTGTGATCCCACCAGTGACAAGTCCTTCCTCTCTTGTGAAACCAACCTTAGACAAGGCCCAACTAATTATAGTGCCGAAGTCAATATAATTCCACCTTACTGGATGTGGCTTTCAAACTACTTGAGACAGATATAGATCATTCCGCGAAAGGCGGAATGACCGACGTGGGTTACGCATCGATACTCTTTCATAGGGATTCTGAGTACTCTTCCATCAATAGATGAGCGAAGAGGCCACCGAATCCCCAACGCCTCGAGGGCATATTTAGGTAATGTACACTCGGTCTTGTAAAACTGGTCCTGGAAGAGCATTTTATATAGTAGGCGCCCAGTCTGCATCGATTGCACTAAATCTGCTACTACATGATATTAGACTACTCAGTCGAATTTACAGCTTTGCTCGATTCAGGCGATCAAGTATTTACATGGATTTACTGCATTACAATGATGGCTGAGTAGCCCAAGCTAAGGCTTGAAGGTGAAGTCCTGGGAGGGGGTGGTCAGTATGGGCCTTGTTGGCAAAGAAAATCTGGATGCTTACCTGGTTTACCAGACGACGGCATGAAAGGCGGTATAGAGAGGAACAGATCTTGGTCAAATCCATGCTTAACTCCCAGCTTTCCGAGTAGTCCACCCGTTGGTCAGACAGAACATGCGCGGAATTATGTATAACATAGCGCTCGAGCTCAGACAAAGCTTCGACGCATTCCGAAGATTCATGATCCCCTTGGCAGAAGCCGCACACCTCAGCGGGGATAGGGTCATTTACTTTAAAACTGAATTTTTTCGAAAGCCTACGGACAGAACTGGATATCATGATAAGGCAAGATTTGGTTGATAGGAGAGGTAGAGGCAAGCCAACATGCTTTTATAACCCATCCATGGGGAACCTCAGCTCGTTGCAATATCCCTGAAACACGGGCCCACCATACGGAAATAACAGGATGTTTGGTTTATAGTGGAGTCCAGCCCAGTCCGAGACGCATATGAGATATCGCGCATATCGAACCTTCATCCATATCATCCAAACCATGTCAATGAGGTAGAGGCATGAGAAGTGACAGGCATTTGATGAATTCGAACAAATCTTATACATTAATGGGATCATGAATGCACTGACAACTCAAACCTATCTCGAACAGTAATCTATTCCATTTTTCATACCTACGTATTCGTCTACCCAAGCCGGAGTTTCATAAGACATCCGCACGCCTGCCGTCCTCATATTACTCGGTCGGACGGAGGATTCCGGCATCGCCAACATACAGAGAATCAGCGATCAAACCAGAACATCCCGATAGAATACTCTACTACATCGGTTTCTGATTTAATCTAAGCATCAGATACACCTCGAACCGAACAATTAATGAAAGCCGATACGAAACCTGCCTAGGCCTTATTCACTATTCGCATTGGTGAATCAAAGGGGCGTCACAGACGTCTTCAAGTAAGGTTTCAAGCACCTGAAGAAAATCCTGCGACTCTCCAGTAATCAGCCCTGCCGTGTGCCCAAGAGGCGAAGCTGAGATACAGAAACATTGCCGAACACTGATCGCCGTCTGATTAGCAAGCTGTTTTATCGCACCTACTCGCCATGGCCCCATCATCCCCTACCAACGAGGCAACGCCTAACCCACGCTTCCAAAACAGAAGCAAGCGAGCCCGTTTGGATTAGCCTTTGGGAATCACCTCCATGCACGGGCTCCTGTCATCAGTTTTCCGGTTTACCTATTGACGCAATCACTGTAGTCTTGATTGCTACCAGCCCATTCTCACACCATCGATTTCGGATATCCTCAGCCAAATAGCCATTTAAGTCTAGTTGGTCAATATATGTCTATACACTTACGTAAATGGCGTTATTACGTGTGGATCGGAATATCACATAACATGAGAAACTCACATGAATGCTTACCTCCAAGTCAACATGTATGTGGCATGGTGTTGGCAGGAAACTCCTACAAGCAGTGGGAAGGCTGCATCCATTATCCCAGCACGTATTAATGTTTCGCTAGGCAAGGGTCTTTCCTTCACTGCTGCATATATGTTCCGCCACCACATAGCTCCTACGGCGCAAGACTTACCTGGATAAGGCTCATCTGCAGAATGCTGGGCACAGAGACTTCATAGTTAGAACCCTGGCCTCACAAGAAGCATGGTCTGTCCAGTATGACGGACCAGCATTGGGCGGATAGAAACCATTTCATTTGAGCTTATGCTAATGCAAGACCCGTCCCCTCCGGACTGTGGCATGCTGTGCTTCTAGGCGATGGAAGATATGCCACCAAGTTCATCATGGCATGACCTGAGATCTGAGCGAGAACAGTCAAACTGAGATGGTATGGCAGGAGCATACCAATCCAGCGATCTCAACAGGAAAAGAATGGCTATGCATTCGCTTTTAATTTGTCAAACCTCCATAATGCTATCTGTATCCTACTGTTAGATTCCTCACCGCCTAGCAGCTTGGAAGTGAATCGCAGGGCTTTGGCTACTCAGCCATGTAGAAGATCGATCAAGATGAGGCAATCAAAGATGCAAGCTAACACTGGGGCTATGTTCACTTATAGAACTTACCCTTAATCAGTCCACCGCCCATACGTATGATGTAATCCGCATTGCCAGACCTTGCTCCCTTGTTGCAAGGATCCCAGCCAAGTCAGTAGAATCATATCCTGCTGATTCAGCATCACACCAAGGGATATGCAGTCATCACTTCGCAGATATTATGATAGTTGATCCATATCATCACTGTGGTTAGACAAACCCAAGTAGCATCTCCTGACGAAATGCGAATCCAAGCTCTATGATTCAAGACTTCCTTAATCATTTCCTACATTACTAAACTAGTTTACGAAGCCCCAACTTGGGCATGCTTCCAGGCAATACATCATATCGATATCCCATTATAAAAACGAGGGGGCTGGCCACTTGCTCTCGTTAATATCTCCATCATTGGTGGGCCGCATTCAGTTGCTCGATTTTCAGCAGTGGGAACACCCTAGCCATCGCTCACCCAGCACCTGTATTCCTAGTCAAGGCGAAGTTCTCTTCGAACCAACTGTCCATCATGGCCTTTCCTCATTTCACCCGTCGCAACCTCAAATTGGCCTCGCCTAAAGCCGGCGTGCAAAATAGATGCAACTTCTGCCAAGGAAAGCATGCTGCTGAAGAGTGTGCGGAAGCCATCGCTGAGTTGGAGCAGTATGTATCTCATTGTTCGTACCACGTGCTAACGGACCAGTGTGCAGAGTCCACGCCTAGCCTTGAGTTCAAATTAGATCTAGCACGTATTCACACCTACATCAGCCGGCTGGCAAGTTGGCGCCTATGTGGACAAGACTTTATCCCGTACAAGTGAGGCTCGCCAGGTTGTAACACGCTTGTTGCACTATGCCACTTCCCCTAAACTCCAGCGAGGGTCGGCTGCGAACACTCGCCATTATGAACTCGGTACTTCATGCCCTTTACGTCGGTTGTTTTTGTGCAGTGCAGGCGAGCATTAAGTTCGATGGGTATTTCGAACGAACCCACGGTCGGGTAATAAACTAGCATTCGGTTGAACAGAAATCCTCCAGGTTGTCAGCACGTCAGTTGAGGCTTGAAATATTATATATCAAGCGGAAAAAGAGATATGATCATGGAGAGGCGCAACATTGTAGCAGTGTCATCAGCGAGTCTCATGGATTCATCCTTGGCACACACTCCAAAACCAGAATCACTGCCTACCCAATGAAGCAGAAATACTAGCAGGTTTCGTTAGATTAAAATGGATTTCGCCGTCTCCCATTACAACGAATAATTAGCGCCCGAGTGATAATCACTCATCATTCGTGTAATGTCCACTCAGCCTATCAACTGTTCCATCCACACTTGTAGGATAAATCTCTCGAAATAGAAAATTAGAACACTTAGGACAATCCCGACAATGGACGAATCAACTGCCTCGGCGAAAGCCTCAATTGCCCTACGATGTGATGGCCTTTGTGGAGAGGGAGTCCATCTCCAAAACCTGTAAGACTATAGAGAAACGGTAGCATCAGATTCGTACCTCAGAAAAGGCTCTAGACCATTGCTCCGCCGTCAAGCAATTTTTGGCAGCGAATCTGGGCTTGATGAATAATTCCGATTCCACAACATTGGATGGATACCGGTAGCTTTTGTGCACTGCACTGGCATTCTCACAGCTGGCCAACTCCTAGCCTTCTGGTAGAGTTTCCATTTCCATCACGTATCGCCGTAAGCATCAAAACATATGCTTAACCCGTATTTTCCATTACAAAGCGATGAAGCGCAGTGATGTGTGGATCATATATGGGAGTTGGATCCATATAATCACACACTCCAGGATCAATATCTTTGTGGACGGTATCCGTGGCTAATCACGGCGGGCTTGCTAGTCTGTAGGATCCACTATCCTCGCCAACCATTGGGTACCATCCTCCGTGAAGCACCACAGCACTTGGGATATGTGTACCGCGGCTTACCTAACTCTGTTGGTCAATCTCACGAATGTGTATTACCCTGCACCCCGCAGCTAGGCAAAGTATTGAAACCTTGCTAGGGCTACATGCAACCTTCACAGAACCAATTTCTGGTAATAGAATAATTAAACCACAAAGGTAACATCAGGCTCAGCTTGCGCAAATCACCGAAGCCTCCTACCCGCCCGGACGACGACAGCGAGCTGAACACAACATAGACACCTTGTTTCAGAATTCCTTCTCAATGTTATGAAAACATAGATGCAGTGGCTTATTGTCCATGAGACAGCTCACTCGGAGGCGCCTGGTAGCTTCACACCACCCACAAGAGCATCGTTGGTTCTTGGATCCGTGAAGACTAATAAGATTAGCCTCTCACCAGCCACCGAGCCTGAAGATCGGAAACTGTCTGTTTGGTTCGTTCGTTCACCACTAAATCTAGGCTTGGAAATGGGCTTGCAAATCAGCGAAATTCTGGCTTGCCGAATGGATCGTGACATCTATTGAGATTGCTCGTACCCAAGATCTCGTACAGTTTCAGATGTTCATTATTACCGGCATTGTCTCGATTTGCTCAGGTGGTACAGATCATTTTTGCTGATCTGAGCATCACTAGAACCTGGCGGCTACTGGCTGTGGCCATGGCAGGCTCATCCAGGTTGAATCTTGGAATCGCTTGGTATAAAAGAGGGGCAGGCCACCTAACTAAAGCCATTCGACAATCGATCCCTGCTTATCGACACCGCCAAAATGCTTCGCTTATCAGTTCATCGTCTTTACAAGCGACTCTCCCTCAAGGGAAACCAAGTCGAATGCCCATTTTGCCACGGCCCCCACGCCTCCCATGATTGCGAGGAGGCAGTTGCCGAGTTCGAGCAATATGTGCAGCACAGTTCATTGCACGTCCTCGAGAATCAGTGCATTGAATCCTCCATTGATTTTGAACTTCAGATGGATATCGCGCGAATCAGCGCCTCGATCGATCGCCTCTCCAGCCGCCGCCTTAGCGAGCAGGACTTCGACCCCTATACAAAGCTGTAAATATATAACCGTAACTAACGCCCCGCCGCACCTGAACCATACTTCCCACCGCATTGACTCTAACGCCGTCGACCGGGGAAGGTGTATTTTTGACCGTCTGTGTAAAAACAATGTGAGCCTCCAGTATTCCATGTAACTTCCTATTTATTACGCAACCGCTATTCACATTTGTACAGTTCTAATGGCATAATTCCATATGTAATCACCCTTTTCTCACATCTCGTGTAACAATAAATCTTATCCTTTATCGTATAGCTGTCTATTTCCCATCAATCACATACCCCAGCCGGGTTTTGGCTAAAAATAGAATGGTCCCGTAGTGCTTTCCACACAGCAGGTGCTGGTTTGCTTTGCTAAAGCTCTGGAATGGCGTGATACTAAGCTATTGCAGTTTAACGGTCGGCTCTCGAACAATGCCAATCATTGGGCCTCTAGACCTGATTGGATTTTTCCGATACCGCCGTGGAGTCGAAGGTGGGAAGAGGAGAGCGACGTCTTGAGCGCATCGATATGATACTGTGGCGCCAGAGATGATGCTCATTTCGTAACCATCTGAAATTTCTCGCAACCTGTATCGGGGTCTTGGGGAGCATTTGGTGTAAATTGAATGGTAAGGTATGATCTAGGGTGCCTTATTTTTACTGTAACGTACACCTGCGTTGGGTAATGCTGAGTAATTGGTTACGTGCGAATCTTCGTCAATTCGAAGCCAGGGATCTTGGCGGGTAGCCGATGAGTATCTTAATTCTGTCTCTGTTGGTTGTACAGTTGATTGATCATTGTTCATCATAGAACCCCGATTAGACTGGGATCTTTAGTACGAATGGCCAAGACAATCTAGGTCAGTGACACTCAATCATCGTCACTCAAAACAGGGTCGAAAGGGTTTGGTGCTGTTCTTCCTCACAGGACCCCCAGCATTTTAGTCGAGGTTGATGGCTGATTCTGATTATGGTGGCGGCATGACTCTGTCATATGAAGTCAGAGTATGATGAGCCCGAAGCTTGGTAATTAGGGGTTCTTGACGACACTATGGGGTTTCGTGCCAGCTCAGCTCAAGCCAGCGTCGGTACGTACTTGCGCAGTACACGGGAAAAGTCGACCTGTGAGGCATTAGGCCAGGACTGGGGATGAAGTCTACGAATCAAAAAAATCACCATGCCCCGAGACTGGGCATTCTTGCATAGAGTGCTATTTCCAGGGCCGTTACTACCTTTCGGTATCCAGGCCATGGCTTATCGATCCATTAAGTATAAACCAAATACAACATCCTGCACTACACCCACTTCTGAGTATCCATTGGGCAGAGCGTCGAGTGGCTTGTGCAAGATGCTGTTCCCCAAACCTCATCTAAATCCCGCTGCTCGTTTCTCTCATCGGTATCAAGGGAGCCTTTACCGTGTTCCCTTAATCAGACAACTAGTTCTGTAGCAAGTTGATATCATCTCACTATCAACATTATTCATTTACTGGTGATCATCAACATTAACCAGGCAGGATTTAAATGTGGCTAAGGAAGGTCGCCCGTTCATTCGCTACATGCCAAGCACAAAATCCCAGTGTGATCCGTGTATGATCTGATCGTGTACGGTATTAGTCATCCTGTATATGAGATGAGGAATCTGCAATGAAACTTTATGTAACTCTCAGCTGTTAGCCCAGGCATGACCAGAATGACCTCCCATTGAAAGGGTAAATCCAAAGTTCCATTTTCTTGGCGAGATCATCCCATCCCATCCTTTTGCTTTGTGTAAGTAGTGTGCATCACGACGCAGCTTAGTTTGTGACCTGGTGCTTGTTCTGGCGCCACATAATCAGTGCTTCAGCTTGCCGGAGCATATCTCCAGATGTCAGTACACCAGATGGTGAGCTCACCAGACGTTTCTTTCAGCTGTTCATGACCTCAGTTCAATCCCTTACGTGGCAAATCTCATCTATACCAGTATACAGTTATCTGGAATACCCAATGCCATCTCGGTTAAACTCTGGCTGAATTTAATTCCAGCTGTCAGATGAAAATTCCCAAACATTAATACGCACTTCATTAAATTACTGTCGAGTGTGGATCTGATGTATCGAGAAGCCTTTACAATGCCACAAACAGTTGTGACAGTCAGCTTGATGCGTTACTCTACAGATATTACTGTAGGGATGGGGCTTAATGACCATTAGGAACATGAAAATCAACAATCAAAAGCGTGAGCTGGTCCATGTCAATGTAATCACATACTATTAAACATCTCTGGAAATGCCAGATCAGACCGTACGGTGTGACCAGAACGAAGTAGTCAGGATCTTCTTAGTTTATGTATACAGAGCAAAGAGTAAGGACTTGTAAAAATAACAGCTGTTGCTTATCATCAATTGGCTTGATTGACAGCACCGGTTTTAGAGCCATCTATTGGACCAGAGGGCGCGGAAGCTAGGCCTTGGGAATACGCTTTAGTAAAAGATTTCGTCAGAATTAATGCAATTTCCGTTACCTGCTGTGACTGCACTATAACTTGGTGGCCTTTCTTGGCCATTTTGCGTTACGGCGCCGTATGAACTCTGCCCTCCCTCATTGTTGCTATTGCCTTGAAGGGCTTTGGGCTTATCGTTCTGAGCAAGTGCTTTCTTCGAATCGGGATGATTTGCTGGTGGAGGAGGATTTTGCGCAGGTTGTTGTGGGAGAGGTTGATAGGGTTGCTGGCCTCGCTCAAGATCAGATTGGGCATAATCGTTGTATTTGTACACAAGGTACCAACAATGCAAAATACCTTGAAATGATAGGGTTAATTATCTAGACTTTACATGTATCGATACTGTTTACCTACCAGGAACATGTCCCAACATCGAGAGACCAATGTTAATGAGAAAGTCCGCGCCGCACCCACGTTTAATCAGCACGGAGAAGGGTGGGAGGAAAAACCCAATTATCATTAAGAAAACATCTCTATCGCTGAAATGTGTCATGTTGGTTGGCTTGTGGAGAGTTAAAGAAGGATACAGAAAATAAGTATCCTGCTGCCAAGTCCAGTATCTTATAAAGTGACCACCCAAAAGCCGCAACCAATCAACAGTACGGTGGACTATCCATATTGAGACGATATTCTAGGTAATGATGTCACTTACACAAGTCGAATAATACTACGACTCCAGGTTCAAGTAGCCGCAGCCAATAGTCAGCATTAAAATCGTCATGCCAATACCAGGAGTCTAGTGCATCCATCGTTTCGTATTATAACAGATTCAGAAAAGCGTTCCCGGCATTTGTTTCTGGTGATTGCACAGCATTTTCACAAGAGAGCAGTCTGTACATGAAAACTCGAATCCCTCCGAATGCCTATGGTTTCTGTAGATAGAGTCCAGTCTCAAATAACAACGGACACGGCATTTCAGAATTTATCATCAATAAAGATCTTACACATGTGGTGATCATATCATCACGCCTATAAATGCATGCATATAAAAGTAAATTAGTTCTTGGCAGCGTTTGATAGAATGCGTCTGAGGCAATTTGTTATGAATACCTTGAATAATACCCTAATTCGTGTTGTGCTCGGCTTAAAATCCAATCGAGTATATATGGAGCGTTAGACTAATCAGCTCGCCACTCTTATAGCTTGGGAGCTCTCGAAAGCAGGTATTTGCTCCTTCGGTTCAAGCAGTCATCGAACACTTATTAATCGGATCTTAGTCATAAGAGTTTTTTATTCATGGTAGATATTGAGCATACAAGTGGAAATATTATCACCAGAAAAGTAAGCACTAAAGGTGAATAACACATAGAATGTGTCATCTTGTTCTTTAAGAGTGCATCAATAATCTATTGTTTATACTTATTCTACCACCATTGGAAATGAGATCCCCAGGGGGGCGGCGGCGTACCGCCTAAACCGCCTGCTCTACCAAAAGGAGCACCATGACCAAACGGTGGGAAATGGTTGGAATATGCACTATGCGGATGGTACTCTGGCATACCCATGCCCATACCGAATCCTCTGCCCATGTTCATCCCAACATTTGGTATCCCTGTGGCGTGAACGTTCATATTCCGGATAGATTGAGGATACACATTGGCTTGATAAAATGGTGGGACTGATAGGTGAGGAGGTCCATAGAAGTTATAAAAGTCGTGCTCATGAACGTCATATTGACTGCCGTTTTGGTCCAGAAGTCCTAGAGTAATTGAGTCGAATTGAGGCGGAAGCGGCCCAAGTTTATCTGATATTGATGTTGAGCTGATTCCCGCTTTTCGCAACACTTCGGCCAACTCAACTTGTAGTTCTTTAGTAGATTGAAGTTTGAGATTATTTTGAAGGGTGTGTCTTTGATATTCCGTCGCCACATGGAATCGGTTTTGGATTGCTCCAGGGGAGATGGCAATCACTATATCGAGGATCGAGGAGGCTTGTTTTCGAGGTACATTCCCTCTCTCGTTATTATCCTGACTACGCTCCGATACAGTTTGGCTAGATAAGAGCGAAGTAAGCGAGTCATAGGCGCTCGAGAAAGCTTGCTTGACACGCATGATTTCGAAGGATCCTTTAGAGACATCGTTATTCGGATCTTGAGGGTCTTGAATGGAAAGCAACCCAGGATCCTTTGAGTTGGACCAACCTTTCTCTGCCTATTTGTCTATCTGTTCAGAATAATTCTACTTGTTGAGAGGGGTTAGACATCAGAGATTCTTACTTTGTTGAAATATGAGCCTTCGCCTTCAACGCATATCCCGTCTTGCATGTAGTTGAACTTTTTCCCGTAGAGAAAAAACAGATCAACAAGTAGCCGCCCAAGGTCTTTTTCAGGATCAACCTGTCCAGTGGATAATTTGGGGTGTAGCTGGAATATACAAGGCCTCATCAGTGATTATCCGCCTACTAGTGCTAAATGGAAGCTCACTTGAAGAAAATTCACAACTATCAGCAAAATGGAATAGGAACCCAATCCGCCGTTGTACACTTCATTCAGACCACGTAGCAGCAGAAATTGTTTTAATAGAAGCACCAAAGGCCTTACGGCCGGGCTCTTTAGAACCATTTCTTTTATGATTGGAACACTTTGAACCCCATTTTCAACATTGAAGCTGATATCTACTTGATATCTGGAAACTGCTTCTTGGAGTTTGATAATTGGGACCTACAAGTAAAGTTAATTGTCCCGAACTCTTGACACCTTATATTGTTGAGTGCAGTCTTACGCGAGCTTTAGCCACAACACGGATTTTAGTTGCCACTCCAGATGTTTCCAGTGTTTGTGCTAGCAAATAAAGATACCGCTTGTTGTTGGATACCAAATCTGGCAAAAATATTACTACGTCTATATCGCTGCAGTATGGAATGATTATTTTGAACGATTAGTAATTGGGATTTCTGGTGCACTAACCTCGTAGGAAGGTAAAGTTGAGTATCATAGCTCCCAAATAGACGAACTTTCGCTTCTGGCCAGAGAGATTGAACTACCTGCTCAATACTTTTGTAAACCATGAATCTCATTTCATGCTCCTCTGGGGAAGGTGATATGTACTCCACGAAATGTTGGATTTCTTGATGAAGCCTATAAAGCTAAGCTGTTAGGGAACTGTATGTTGTAATTAGTGCCGAATGAAGGTACATTTCATAATTGTCTCCGCTCAAGGTGCTTTCAGTCTTCAACCAAGGCGGAAGGACATGCCCAACAACAGGCTTCTTCACTGGCGTCTCCGTACGCTTGCGCTTTTTACTGTTGTGTTCGCATTCTCCATAAGAGACAGTAGTAGAGGGGGAAGAGCGTTCTGTATTTACACTAGGCCCGTATGGTGGGGTACTACTTCTAAATCTGTGACGCCTTACGTTGTATGAGGCTCGAGAACGACAGTTTGTTCCTATGGTCTTGTGTTGTTGTGATGCAAGGTTTGATTTCTCATTTGAATCAAATCTCTCCTCTTTGGAAAGGCTGTTAAAGCGCCTCGTACCAAATTGTCCGCGAGACTTTTCGTTGAAATTGTTTCTGTGTCCAAGTCGTCTATCTAGCTTATTTTGGGGGATATCCGTTACAGATACCGAGTTCTTTCTTCGTTTTACGAATTCTTCCTTTCTACTTTGACGGCCGCTTGAAGAATACCTAGTATTCCACTTTGAGGCTACACTTCTTGAATTTAACTCTCCCTGAGTATTTGATTTTGGCATTATTTGAGAAAGGAGGTAGTAACCACTAACCACCAACTTGATGGTGTATTAGATTGGTTGTTAAACCATCACTTGACACTATATATCAAATGCATTGGCCTGTTTTATTGCAAAGGCATAACCCCTTATTTTGGTCAGCAATGGTCACGGGGTTCAATCCGGGGTATTGGAGAAGGCTGTTCTACAATCATTGCGGTAACCAAAATGCTGATGAATCATGTATAATGTTGCTCTATGCTCTCTCCTTTCTCTCCTTATGTAAATACATACTTTGCGGGCTGAATGATGAGTCACTCGGCTCACAAATTTGACGAATTAAGAAAACATCACATGGTATATGCAAGCCTATCGATCGGTCAGATTTCAGTAAATTGTCCCTGATGATTCTACTCCACGAAATCCATGCGCACTATGGTATAAATTGTTGGGCGCGGATCTACACAACAGGATGAAACCTAAATCGATCTATCTTCAAACTAATGGTTTCTGGTGAATGATTGACCTACTGTGATATAGATTGCTTGCGACCTAGTGATAGATCTAAGATGACATCCATCCTACAGTTCGACCATCATTTTCGTGCCAGTGTGTGTCCAGCAGGTCTATTGAATTATGAGCATTGTAAAGAATGATGAAATGATGTCCTCATGTGCGAAAATATCTTGTTACGGACATGGCTGCGATTACTTTTTAGGATAGAGTGTCATGTTACAAATGAAATCGGATTAGGCAAAGTGGCAAAAGTAGACTACTGAGGTCATAAGAGTTTATCTACTCTAGATACACCTGAGAAATCCCACACACATTATATAATAAGAAGGGGAGCGTCTACGTGTAAGAAAACCCTACATGACATAGTGTACATGAGCAAAGGACAAGCCATGCAACCCTCTGGGACCATCTCGCCACGCTCTGGTTACTATCATATGATCGAGCGCAGCGAAGAGGCGGAGAACTCTCATGCAACAAATTCTATTCAGGAAGCACCATGTCCTCCCACAAATCAGCTTGACCTTTACAAGCCTGAAACTGATGCTATTACTGCTGTTGAGCCTTCAGAGGACTTCCTTAGCAAAGATGAAGGTAGTTCGAAAATTTTCCTTGAGGGATTAGACAAAAGGTGGACCTTCAGCGGTTTGGACAGTTTATACTTTTCTTGTTGCTTACCTTATTTTGGATACTTTAGTGCGAACGAAATTCAAGCTTTGCAGCGTCATATTAAAGTAAACTTTAGTGGTCTAATTAAAAACAAGACTGCACCCTGTGACTTTGACTGCATACGCGATTCTTACCGCCGGAACAGTGCCACCATAAGGTACTCCAGTAAACCCTCGTTTCTCTTGAGCCTGAAGACTCATATTGCTCTAAATTCAGAGGGAATCGGCACAATAGAGGCTGGAAAGATTATATTAGACTAGCATTAAACTTTCCAGAAGCTCGAAGTCGGATCCACAGAACCTTTAGAAACACCCACCGAAAGGTTTTCATAGTAAGTGACAAAGTGCGATGTATGATACATGGAATCTGACCAAAGTACCGCATAGATCCTTCTGGACCTCGTCGTGGACATCGCGTTTTGCGTTTTCTATCTCATACAAATCAATACATCACACCCTCTTGATTCCTTCTCTCCAAAATGGTTGTGGGTAGCTCGTTCTACAGTGGTTCATGATCTTTTAATCGGCATGAGTTGGGAGAGACTTGCCTCACGAATTCTTGGTATATATTTCACCTGCCTAAGCAACCATCATCAAACACTCACAACTCATCTTAGGTATATGCTTGAATGACGCGTGGTAGTTAAATTTCTGAGCATCCAGATCGAGCATTGCAAGTTGATTAACTGATAGTGTCTTGATGTTTTAGGTACAAGCATATACTTAGCATGCATACACTCATTGACCTAATCACCCTCGTTCCACTGGTAGTTTCAACTTTCATAGCAGATGGACAATATCTATATGGTAAGCCTCTTGCCATCTTTGATGTCGATTGTGTCGCTGACCAGGGCTTGCTATAGTTCCGTATTTTTTCCGGAGCATCATAGTGGTTTGGCAAGTGCGCAGAGTTCTTCACCTCCGGAATGATTTAACACAGAATGGTTGGTTGGTTTTTGATCTCAGCAACACTGCAGTAGCCTTTATAAACCAATATATCTGTTAGATCGAGCCCACGACCCTTTGTTAATCAAGCTTAGCGTTCTAAGCTCCAGTATCATAGTTATTATCTTCAACGGGATGGCTGCATTTCAGTATTGCGAGATGATGTTTGGCGATAACAATTATACTATCCTAGAATGCATGTAATTATCTTATTGTTGTATGTCGACCGCAAAGCATCCCAAACTTATTGACATTATGTAGCTATTTTGTTTTCATCACCATCTCGACGGTTGGGTATGGGGATATATACCCGGAATCCACCGAGGGCAAAGTGGTGGTGGTCATTATAATCATCCTGGTGCTGATCATCCTACCAAGCCTAATATCTGAAACTCTCGAGACGTTTTTTGAGAAGCAAGGTAAATGAAGCATTCCCAGACGACCCGCATCATATTTCTTACAATGCCATTGACATATTCCAGCGGGTGGGGGAACCTATCACCCTCGTAGACGAGACAAATTAATTGTGATTTGTGGAAAGTTTGATAATACAGCGCGAGTCTTGGATATATTGAATGTGTTTTTCCATAAGGTAAAGTTAGATGGTTGCATAGCACTTATCAATGTACTTACTGCTTTTCGGATAGGAATCGTCTCAACAAAACCTGAGACTAGTACTCTTAGGAAAGGGGTCTCTCACTCGTGAAGTAAAGGCACTCCTCAACACCCCGTCGTTCAAAGATCGTGTTGCGTATCTAATGGGATCCCCTATGGTAATGCGTGTCCATTCAAATAGGTAAATGTATATTTCAACTAAATTACCCATTGCAACAGAATGAAGAGGCTTTAAAAAGGGCTGCGATACGGAGCGCTGAAGCTGTGTTTATGCTCTCTGGTAATACATAACTATGAGATCGTCATCTCTTAAGTACGCTAACCTATCCATTTCTTGTCCTCAAACAGATCAGCGCGCCTCCAATCCCGTCATTGAGGATGAAAATAACTCATTGCGTACTTGGTCCATACATCTATATTCCCCTGACGTTCCCATATACACCTACAACATATATCCATCAACAAGGATATTTCAGCGTGCAGTCAAGGAAACCATTTCTTCTCTTGAAACTCAGCAGTCACTCCTAGCATACGGGTGCATATATCCTGGTGCAGCCACTTTCATTACTAATTTACTTCAGCACACCCAGCCAATCAATGCAT
Source organism: Basidiobolus meristosporus CBS 931.73 (assembly GCA_002104905.1). Classification (NCBI taxonomy): domain Eukaryota; kingdom Fungi; phylum Basidiobolomycota; class Basidiobolomycetes; order Basidiobolales; family Basidiobolaceae; genus Basidiobolus; species Basidiobolus meristosporus. The sequence goes on along the minus strand of MCFE01000259.1, from coordinate 43,969 downwards.
ACTCCCTTCCTTGGGAAGCTCAGTATGGTAAGTCTATCAATGCTATTTACTTATATAAGAACGCTGTTAACCAGGCTTAGATGATGGACGAGGGAACGAAATATATACAGCAAAAGTAAATCCAATATTCATTGGCCGGCCGTTCGCTATTGTTTCTTGGGTATGTTTGTGGAATATATGGCTGTAGAATGGCCTACAGGGCTAAATTGCTTTCCAGTTTATATATAGTGAGTTTCAAATATCTCTGTTCGCTGTCAAAATCCACATACCCCAGAAGAACACTTCTCGCATTGTGCTGAATCCTGGCATGGAATACTGCCTTAAGGAAAATGATCAATGCTTCTATATCTGTCAAGGGCCACAGGAAATGGAAGCAGTGGCGAACTTGGTTAGTAAGAAATTTCATTTTTTCAGGAATATTCTCTAAGATGTTCAATTATTAGACAAGTGACCAATTCAACAAATCAATGGATCGTTTTAAAGCTAAATATACGTCTGCTGAATTCGACCTTTTGAATGCGAAAAACCAGCGTGTTCAACACTCTTACAACAACCCGAAATATCCAGAAATCCGCGATGATATTTGTGTCGGTGTGCCATATCCGCCGTACCTCCACGCTAAAACGCCTCTATGCCATGTAGTGAAGAAGGAGCGCAAGTCATGCTCAGAAATAATTGGTGCGGATTTTGAAAATAAGAAAGGGCATATTTTGATATGTGCCGGAAATATGAACATATTCAATCTAATTAGCACGCTCAGGTATAATGCCTTGGAGTCGTTATTACATTATTAAGCTAACTTGTATGACCAATACATAGGAGCGCACACATTACATCTGAGGAATATCGGGATATTGTCGTACTTCGCTCAAAAGAGCTGTCAGCCGATGAATTTAATTCTTTGCGCTCCTTTCCCGATATACATTTCATTCAGGTATGCCCTTTCCACCGAGTATTATGTTGGGATAAGTCATATAACGTTGAGCAGGGAAGCTCCCGACAACACAAAGACTTAGTAAGAGCAGGAGTCGTGGGTGCAGAGAAGATACTGATTTTGAAAGGAGACCCCACCTCAAACACAGAAGAATACATTGACAGCTCCACGATGTGAGGATTTCATTTATAACCTATAGTTCAATAGCAAATATCTGTCTAATCTCTCGACTATCAGCATCACCTCGCAATTAATCCAAGCCATTTGTGGGGATCTCTCAAGAAAGTTCGTTTTCTCTGGGATTGGTAACTAGTTATTATTAATCACTGATTGATGCATATGATGCTAACTCATGAACTCAGTGGAAGAACGAAATGTTCGTTTAATTCAAATTGCCAGCTCCACTTCGGATGTGAGCGACGAATTAGGATTAGCGCATATGCCAATATATGCTGGAGGAAGAACGCTTATTTTCAGTTTACTAGACAGCATTATATTCCACGTATGTTTTCTGGCTTCCTTATATTGGCAATAACAATTCTGAAGGCTGAACGGTTCGCTTTCTAGGCGTACTACAACGAAGCTATTCTATCGCTGATTAGGCAATTTCTTGGAATCCGATACAAGCATGATTTTGATGATATGCGTCTAATTGGAATAAGCTCGTGTTATTTCTGTTTGGATCCTCTGCCAGAAGGATTTATAGTAAGTCCTCGAGAAGAGTAATATGATGCACCCTGATAGCATTTACTGACATTGAATAATTATATAGGATAAGAGCTGGTTGGATCTTTATCAAGAGCTGGCCTTTCGCAATGGCGTTATCCCTGTTGGAATACTAAGGGCCCCTAATCCGAAGTTTGGTAATCAGCTGCCTTTTGTTTTCACAAATCCCGTTCCGTCAGTGCTACTTCAGCCAGGAGATCAAATATATGTTCTCCGATCTAAAGTAATACCTTCATAACATACTGCATTGCACATTAGGTACTTTTGTCCCCATTTTCAACGATCGCATATTCTTATCTGTGCGGTTATGTTTATTGAAGAAAAATAAACGCATCACCATTCATGTTTTACAGAAGATGAGCATCATTACTTTGAAGACTCGCCAACGATTTTGGTAAGTAAGTTCTCAATATATTGAATTAACCTGTCCTGCTCTGCCTTGGTAGAGCGGGTTTGCGCTAGAGCAAGATGTGTGCTCACCGCTCGTCGATCTAAAAAATCCGATTAGCATGATGTCTATTGGAAGCATCCATTAGAAAGCCAAACCTTCCAAGAAAGAGCCGTTTGGATATTTCAATACTTCATCCGATACTGCTGCCCAAATGATTGTATCAGCACCCTGCTCGGGGGTTCGGAGCCTGCTTTTCATGCTCTTGTAAAAGCTCTCCATTGATGTACTCACTGTTTGGAGAATATTAGAAATTCGAACTATGGCCAGTATCTATAGACTCGATCTACCTCCTGGTGTGTCGGACCAGCCAGGGTGCATGGAATAGAACAGCACCCCACTCGAGCCAAAATCTGAAGCCCAGCGCTCATTTAACTCGACTTGTTGTCGCTGTGGAAGGTAGGATTTGTCAGTACTCCGTATCTAGAGCTGTGCAATTGGCCTTCATACTTTGTTCTGAGCATAGATAGCAGTCCCATCGAATTTCTTTACTTTCCTGCATTCTGGATCATCGGCGTCCAGCTTAGCTGAATACATTCCCCCTGAGGAGACGGTCACCTTGGAGCCCATGAGCAACTATGAACGTGTGGATGCTTCTGGAAATTACTTACCACTCTCGGGGATTCGGATTTTTGTAGCAGGGGAATCATCAGCTTAGTGAGGTAATAGGTCCCCAGGGTGTTAGTGGCGAAATTCAGCTCAACGCCATCAGCCGTGGTTTTCCGCTCGTTTACCATACATCCAGCATTGTTGATCTGTCATCGGATATACAAGGTCAAATATCTGTCACCATGGTCGTGAGGGCATTAATCACATACTAATATATGGCAGCTGGGATCACCTTGGGCTTCCCAGTTTCGAACAAACGTTTGAATACTTCTAGGATCGCTGATATCCACTTCGTGTAGCTTTAATCGCTCCTCTGCCGAATGCTTTTGCTCAGCGCTCAACTCCACGGACGAAAGTATCTCTTTCCGGGCCTCTTCTCCTCGTTCTGGGCTGCGGCAAAGCATATGCACTATAGCACCTAGAGAACCGGCTGGGTTAGATATCTCCAGTTTCCGATGGAACCAGCAGCTGCTCACCTTTCTTCCACAGTTCTCGCGCCGTTAACTTCCCCAAGCCACTATTCGCGCCTAAAAATCGAGCTTCTTCAGTGGCTTTTTTCTGGAGCATGTGCTGATTTCCACTTACCACTAACTATGGCAACCTTGCCAAACAAGCTTTTCTCGGTCGCCTCGGGGTTGAAGGACTTGGCCCGACGCTCAAACCCTGCTTTAGTGTAGTTCCAAAACCCGTAGGCTGACCAGACTAGGACTCTGTAGATTGTCATGAGTGTAGATAATATAACCCTCTTCCTCTATGGGTTCGTCTATTTAAAAGAGAGGAGGTTTGCGAGGTGGCATATGGCCATCTGAAAGTCATCAATGATTTGGGTGATGTGGCTCGGCCATCGGACTTATCATGGTAATGTATCGATCGCCCAATCATCCATGTTAGCTAGACACCTACTGAAATCAGCAGCTCTCTCATCGGTTCACGATGCGAGGCCGTGCAATTTGACCCGATCCAAAAGGAAGATTCCGCAGTGAGACAGCTGTTGCTCCTGTACCAGAGCAGCCTGCTTTAATAATTTTCCTCCGGGACACAAGGGCTGGTCAGTCAATACAGCAGGGGCAAGCACATCCCTATCAAAGCTAGGTTGCAACGATCGAGATTCCCCAGATCGGGGACAAGTTGTCAGCATGAACGTCTGAGATCGGTCCATTGCATGAACGCAGCAACTAATGTGTACACCGTCATTTATTACGACCGCTGTTGGCCCATATCTCGCTTCCACCTGCATACTTGGGAATCGGTCCAGAGACAGCATGGAGGAACATACGAAAGGCATTTACACTTTAACTCGATATGTTTATTGGTATCTTGTTAGGTTATTTTTACTACTATCTTACTGAGCTCAGCAATAATCCAGGGATTGAGCTCGTCTGAAATTCACCGCAGGTATTTTGATTCAGTTGCGACAAGACCGGTAAGCGCTATTTCGACTCTCTTCAACCTCTGCCTGTTGAGGCACAAGGCGAGATGTGGAGAGCCGTGGAGAAATGATGGCCGCCGTCGAGGGTATTTACGCTTGGTTATAGTATCCGAAGTAAAGGGCCGCGAACCACACGAACAAAGTAGGGGCGGAGGTATAGGCAGAATTTCCGAGCACCTTTGCGCTCTCTGTTGGCTTTTGCGAGGTGGGGCTGGGTGATCGACTTTCTGATTTCACTGATGTCGTGGGTATGCTGGAGCCCGAACTTGATGGACTAGTGGCACCGGAAGTGGTCGTGGAAGTAACATTGCCGGAAGGGGTGGCGGTAGGCGTGGAAATAGACGAAGTGCCGGTCCCACTGGGGTTGGGCAGATTCTGATACATCGGGATGCGGTTGCTCAGACATTCGGAGACCGTGACGAAAGTATACCCCTTCTTTTTGATGATTTCAATCACCTTCGGGGTTCTGTCAACACTGAACTTGTGGATGTCATGCTGCAACGAAATGAACGAATCTTTTTGAGAATCTGAAGCAGTAACCACGTTCCCAATGTTGCTAATTAAGGTATCCCATTTATCCGGCTGACCCATGTATTTCCAATCGTTGGAATCGACACTCCACTGTACAACAGTATAGCCCATCTCCTTCATCACACCACGGCACTGTGCATTGCAGTTGCCATATGGGGGACGCATCATGGCTGGAATAACGCCAGTGGCGTTCTTGATGGCGTCCTCAGTTGCCTTCATCTCCTTCCTGATCTGCTCGACACTGAGCTTATTGAGATCGGCATGGGTGTTTGTGTGGGAAGCGATCTGGTGGCCTTCATCGTAGGCTTGCTTGAGATACTTGGAGATGTCTTTGTTTGCAGCCTGGGTGCCCACGGAGAAGAAGGTCGCCTTAATATTGTTTTCCTTCAAGGTATTCAGGAGAGTGCCGGTATATTCACTTGGTCCTAGTGGAATGAGGAACGTTAATCATCGGAACGGGCTGGGATCGAGGGTTCGTTACATACCATCATCAAACGTCAAGGCGAAATGGCCGGGTTTGTCGCATTTGAAGACGAACCCTTCGCCGGAATCCTGGGCAGCTACGTAGCCCACAGCTGCGACAGTTAGAAGGGAATATTTGATCAAGGAGCGAGCCATGGCAAACTATTGTTTAAGCAGAGGCGGGTATTAATGGTTGAAGGGAATGCCACGTTCGCGATTCTCTTTATATATGTAGGAGTGGCGTTTAGAGTTTCATGAGGTGATTAGCGTGATGCCTAATGGAGGAGCCATCGCTTGAAAAAGGAATCCCAAAGCGACCATAAAAATAGATTTTCGCTACATTTCAACAGCCCGAACTCGCTCGGAAACTTCATTCACCAGCACCCCACGTGATTCCCGACTTGATTGGGGCCAAGGTATTTCGAGGGACTGAGTTCCGGAGGGACATCTTATTCCGCCAACTAAGCGAACGCATTAAGCTAGGAAGTAGCCCTTTCGGTGATGGAAGTCACACCGAGAACAGCTCACGTCCATTGGCATTTAAAAATAGCGCGGCATACCAAGACGTCTGCCGATCAGGTATTTGCCCTATCAGTGGCAGAGAAAACTTGGAAACCAAAAAGAACCTTCGCCTGCGCGGAAATTAATCTATCTGGTGCTACCTCAACCAGAGCACCGTAAGCCCAGGATGACGTCGTTGCTCCCCCCAGGCGTAGTGTTATCGAAAAAGGTAAATTAAGCTTCTTTGTCATTCACGGCATCGCCATGCAAGCTTAGCCTCAAATGTGCGAAAGGGGTAATCTGTGATCAGTCGGGATAAATGAATTTTCTGAGTTTGAATTCGTGCAAACGCAATCAGCACTTCATCTCAACCACGCGCTCAATCTTATCAAGGTTGCGAAGGCTGGGATCCCTGGGCGTTTGGAGTGCGTTCACCGCAGTCAGGGCCTTACAAACCGCTCTCTCGACGCACGGCGGGCTACTTACGAGATCATCATTGGTGGGCTTGAGCGGATGCAGATCGGTATCTCTCCAGCAGAGCCAGACAAAGCTTAAATGTCCCACCGATATGCACCCAATCAGACCTTACGTAACTTCGCATATAGGCTGGCGCCTAGATGTATAGTGGAATATCGCGTTATCCTGAATTTGGGCAGAATTGGAGGTTGTTGAGGGTAAGCACATATCTGCTTGCCGATTTGTCCTGTAAGTCCAGATCGCAAGAAATTCGGCGATGGAGGTCATCTAGATGGCACCGAAAGCAACGTATCTTTTCGGCCTAAATGCCTCGAAAATATGTAACTCAACCTCTGATCTGCATCCCTACAATCTGCGCACAGTGGTAAGCCAGCGATCAGCATCCCAAGCAACAGGTTCTGTCAGTGTCAAATGGTCTGCTTTATTGGTAAATTGGCATGGAGTGCACATCGATCTGCAGAATCTGATATCAATACCTCATTCGCCTGCGACCCCAATCAGGCCCATAGTTCAGTGCTGACCCCAGTCCACTCGGCGCTTTTATCCCAAAGCCTCGACGCTGCATCATCATCCTGTGCAGCGGAGCTGGGCTCCTTGAGTTTACAGAACTCGTAATATTTCCCAGTATCGTTCGCGGTCTCCTTGGCGGTGGCGCAGAAAAGAGAGCAGGAAGCGCCTTGCTGATTGTCAAGCATGAATTTCTTTAGTATGCCCACTGCAAAGTCTGGGTATTCTCTGTAAATCTCAGAGGCTACACCACCTGGGTGTGGGGCATACACATTGATCTGATGGCCTTCAAGTCGTTTGGCCAGCTCTCGGGTGAACAAGACGTTGGCTAATTTGGATTGACAATAACAGGAAATCAGATCGAGGCCTTTGTATTCCTTCTGGAAACTGTCCAGGTCGATGGCTGCAGGATAGTAGTGCCCCTCACTAGCGACATTAACTATACGCGCTGGTGCGGACTCGTCAAGCTTTTTCAGCAAAAGTCGGGTCAGAAGATAATGACCCAAATGGTTCACCCCAACGGTGATCTCAAAGTTGTCCACCGTTTTCCCGGGAACACCGCTTAAGCCAGCGTTATTGACCAGTATATGAAGGGGAATATTTAACGCCAAAAAGTTGTGCGCAAACTGCCGGACACTCTGGAACGAAGCCAGGTCCAACTCCATAAACTCCACCGTTCCTACCGGGCCTTCGGGGACCTGGGGCTTCATGGAGACAGACCTTTCAGAGTCTTTACACTCTCGAAGGATATCTTGTACAGCCTTCTCTCCTCTCTCACGCGACCTGCAAGCAAGAATCACTCTAGCACCTAGGCGGTAAAAGCATTTGGCTGTTTCGTACCCGACACCACAATTAGACCCAGTCACGATGACCACCTTGGAATCTAAACGCTCACTTGGCGCATAGTCTACGTGTATCCAACGGTCTCTAACTAACGCTGGTAGCTCGCCGATGGCGAATCGCAATGCTTCCAATATGGGCATCTGGACCTAGTATTTTCACTCCTCAAGAAACATGTGGGGTCGTAGCGATTAATATTAATCCCCTCCCCCCCCCCCACACACACAAGGCTATTCCTCTCTGGGCGTAATTCATCAGGGTCTTCGATTGGTGTATTCAATTGGTCACCGAGTTAATTGATGGTGACGCCAGACCCTATGAGAAACTTAAAATTCATCTGATTTTCTGCTGTTGTTCTGTTAGTATTCTGCTGGTATTCTAATGGTGTTTTGCTGATATTCAGCTGGGTTTTTTCCTATAAATTTTCAGTTGCCATTTTTGGTGGAAGTAGTTAGCACCTGATTATCATATTTGGTATGAATGCTAGTTGGCCTGGTCTTCTCCTGTGAAGTATGCTGGGTTGTCTGCCCAATAGCAAGAACCCAAGATACTGGGAGTTGCCAGTTTTGCAAAACCAATTCCACTGATATTGGCTGGTTTAGCAGCAGATGTAAAGTAGTCAACTTCTCCTGACTGTATTCTCTGCACCATATTATCCAGTCACCTTCTGATCCAATTCTAAGCATTAGGTAATGGTGACTTCTTTCCTTTAAAGGGGCATGTGTGACTTCATTTGTGTCAATCATCACTTATTATAGCTTTATTTTACACATTTATATTGGTGTTTGATTCTCTTTATTCATCTGCTTCAAGCCTTCCCTGCACAATTTGGAGCCAGGTCTTACATGCAGGACTTTAGCAACATCATGAAACTTGTTTGATGGTTTATGTTTAGAAACTACATTATCTTATATCAACAAATCCTTGTTCATGGACCTTATTATTATTGTAAAAATTTGTAATTCCACCTAAATTCTCACCTAACTTAGTCACTTAGATCATTAACTTCATATCCTAGGGAATACTGACCAAATTCCTTGTTGGGATTTACCTAGAATATTTACCCAGAACATGAAAATTAGATAAGTTGTCTAAACAGCCCAAAACATTGCACACATGTTCTTGGAACTTTTCTTAACCTATACTACATGCTTGTTATGCCATGACCATGTAAAAGTATAAATACTACTTTTACATTCAATAAATCATTAAGTGAAAACAACATAATCTACTTGTTCTCCAAATCACTTCCAATATCTCCAAGACTCTTACAACAGGTTATGAGCCCCAAGCTGTCACTCTCTGCAATGTCTACTACTGCTACTACTGGAATTTTTCCCTCTGCTGAAAAGTTGGATGGATCTAACTACCAAGTGTGGAAGGTGAAGATGAAGATGCTGCTACAAGAAAGAGGCCTTTGGGATATTGTCATGGGAGAAGAATGCCCTCCTAAAAACGTGGGAGAGGAAGCCTTAAAGTACCAGAAGAAAGAACAAAGTGCCTTTAACTGCATTTGCCTTAATGTCAAGGACAAATTGCTAATTCAATGCTCAAGAGCAAAAACGGCAAAGAATGCCTGGAAAGCATTGGAAGACACCTATCAGTCATGTTCAGCTGCCAAGAAGATGTATTGGAGACAAAAATTCTTTACTACAAAGATGCTGCCAGGAGAAGAAATGAAAAATCTAATTAACAGAATTACCCTGCTGGTAGATCAGATGGCATCTGTGGGCATACCAACTACTGATGAGGATGTGATAGTTACCATCCTGAATAGCCTGACAGACAAGTTTCAGGGCCTTGTATCAGCCCTAGAGTCCAGAACTGAAGATTTGACCTTAAATTACTTATATGGAAGGCTCCTGGATGAAGAATTAAGAAAATCAAGTGCCAATAAGAAGGAAGAAGAAAATGCTTTAATAAGCAATGATAGCCAACAAAGGAGGTACCCAAGACCTTACAAAGGCAACAGCAACCTGTTTTGTAACTACTGCAAAAGGAAAGGACACACATCAGACCGGTGTCTCAAAAAGAAAGATAATCAGCAAAAGAAGCTTGAATATGGAAATGCTGCAACAACTGAAGATAGACTATTCATATCTGCACTAAATATGACCACAAACAAGGATTCTCAGACGTGGTATATAGACTCTGGAGCATCTCAACACTTTACACACCAAAAAGAACTTTTTACCCAATATCAAGAAATTCCAATTAAGAAGGTTTTCATGGGTGACAATAGAACACTTGATGCAGTGGGAGAAGCAACTATTCAAGTAAGCCTTAGAAGCAGTGAAGGAAGCCATACACTGACCTCTACAGAAGTACTCTATATACCAGAAATAGCCAAGAACCTACTCTCTGTAAGCAAGGCCACAGCAGAAGGACTCAGTTTCAGTTTTGACAATTCTGGATGCAGGATCACTGATCAAAATGGTGCTCATATTGCTTTGGGCATCAAAGATCAGAATCTATGCAAGTTGACTTATATTCCATTGTATCTGGAAGCCAATAAAAGTAACTTAAATGAAGAAACACCAATGCTTTGGCATAGGAGATTTGGACACATCAATTTTGATTATTTGTGTAAAATGATCAAAGATCAGCTAATTTCTGGAGTGAAAATAGATCCCCCAGCTAATCTGGAGCACTGTGAAGCCTGCATATATGGGAAACAAGCCAGACAACCGTTCAAGTAGCTCTGGGTTAATCAAAACTAAGAAAAAATTAGATCTAATTCACTCAGATCTGTGTGGACCTATGCAAAGTTTATCCTTAGGCAGGATGAAATATTTAATCACTTTTATTGATCATTATACAGGATACACATGGGTCTACTTCATGGAGAGAAAGGAAGAAGCTCTGTCTAAGCTCAGGGAGTTTAAAGCCATGGTGGAGAGAGAAACTGGTGAAAAAATCAAGAAAATATGCTCTGACAATGGTGGAGAATATACCTCAAAACTCTTCACCCACTTCTGCAAAACTCATGCAATAAAGCAAGAGACTACTGTACCATACTCCCCACAGCAAAATGGAGTAGCAGAACGTGCTAACAGATCAATAATTGATATGGCAAGATCTATGATCCATGATCAAAAATTATCCTATGATTTTTGGGCGGAATCAGTTGCCACTGCTGTATACCTTAAAATGGGAGTTATAACAGAATACTTTGTGATTCTACTCCATTTGAAGCATGGTATGGATACAGACCAAGTGCAGAACATCAAAGAATATTTGGGTGTACAGCATATGCCAAAAAACTGGCCGGAAATTGGTCAATATTTGAGTCAAAAAGTGTAAAATGCATATTTTTGGGCTACTGCAATGAGAGTAAGGCATACAGACTCTACAATACCAAAGCAAAGAAGCTGATCAAGTCCACAGATGTGTTGTTTGATGAAAATTCAAAATTTTCACAAAGAATGACATCAGATGATGACAAAAATTTGATCTCAAGTCCACCAATTGTCAGGATTGAATTAGAGCAAAACAATGAAAATTTTTTCACTCCAGAGGACTCTACAACCGTGGTTCAGCTAGAATCAGTGCCCAGGAATATCCCAGAAGTGATCATTCCAGTATCAAATGCCTGGAGATCCAATTGGACAAGAAATAGCCCAAATTACTATATCAATGAGGGTACAAACTTAGCCTATGCCTATTCAGTCCATGTTGATGAACCCCAGACTGTAAAAGAGGCCCTAAATAGCCCTCAGACAAAGTTTTGGAGATCTGCAATGACTGAGGAATATCAGGCCCTGATGGAAAATCAAACTAGGGACTTAGTCAAATTACCAATCAACCAAAAGGACTTGACTATACTGAGACCTTTGCACCGGCAGCCACGTTTAATTCCATCAGATTAATATTGGCTATTGCAGCCAAATATAAGTTTTTTATTCATCAAATGGATGTAAAAACTGCATTTTTGAATGGAGAACTTGATGAGAACGTGTATATGGAACAGCCTGATGGGTTTCTTGACCAAGATAACCCCCATTTTGTCTGCAAGCTTAAAAAGGCACTATATGGTCTCAAATAATTACCAAGAGCCTGGAATTGCAAGATAGATTCTTATTTGGAATCTTTGAGTTTCAAAAGAAGTAATGCTGACTATAGTATATACTATAAGCCAGATAGAGCAAATCCAGTTCTATTAGCTCTATATGTGGATGATCTTATTATAGCCACCAATAACCTAGAAACATTGGAAGAGACTAAATCCAGCCTATCTAAGGAGTTCAAGATGTCCAATCTAGGAGACCATAGTTACTACTGAGGGATTATGTTCTCCATAGACAGAAGCACCCAGACCATCACCCTAAGTCAATCCAAGTATATTCAAGATATACTAAAGAAGTATCAAATGGAAGACTGTAAACCGGCAGCTACCCCAATGGAGACAAACCTTAACTTGGTCAAAACTCAACCAAATCAAGAGAGCTTGGTGCCATCTGAAAGCCCTGACTTTCCTTATCAATCTATGGTCGGCAGTCTGATGTATATCATGCTTGGAACTTGTCCAGATATCTCATATTCAGTGGGAGTTGTTAGCCAACATAATCAGAACTATGGATCTGATCATATTGCAGCAGTTAAGCGGATTTTTAGATACCTAAAAGGAACTGCTGATATCTGCTTAAGATACACTTATAAGGATTCAGAACAGGATCTTGTGGGATACTCTGATGCTGATTGGGGACAAAATTTGGAAGACAGAAGATCCACCACAGGATACACATTTCTTTACTGTAAAGGAGCAATTTCATGGAATTCAAGAAAGCAACCAACCATAGCACTTTCTACCACAGAGGTAGAGTACATGGCAGCCTGTGAAGCTACAAAAGAAGCAATGTGGCTCAGAAAGCTTTTTACAGATTTAGGCCTATGTCAAAAAACACCTATTACTTTATTTCAAGATAATCAAGGATGTATACAATTAGGTAGAAATTCAACTTTTCATGCTAGAACCAAGCACATAGATATTAGACATCATTTCATACAAGAAGCTATAGAGAGTAACTTAGTTAGCTTAGTTTACTGTCCTACAGATGAAATGATTGCAGACATATTTACCAAACCATTAGCTGGAGACAAGTTTGAATATCCTAGGTCAAAATTAGGACTAGTCAGTATGAACATTTAGCTGAGTGGGAGTGTTGTAAGAATTTGTAGTTCCACCTAAATATTCACCAAACTTAGTCACTTAGATCATCACCTTCAAATCCTAGAGAATACTGACCAAATTCCTTGTTGGGATTTACTTAGAATATTTCCACCAAAATACCAGGTACCCAGAACATGAGAATTCTCAAAGTTGTCCAAACAGCCCCAAACTTTGCACACATGTTCTTGGGACCTCTCTTAATCTATTTGACGTGTTTATAATGCCAAGACCATGTAAAAGTATAAATACTACTTTTACATTCAATAAATCATTAAGTGAAAACAACATAATCTACTTGTTCTCCAAATCACTTCCAATATCTCCAAGACTCTTACAACATGTTTGAGTTCATTAATTGGCTATTGCCTCTTTTACACCCCTTAATTACCAACTTTACCGGTGTTCTTACTGAGTATATATTTATCAGTTCATTTCCATTAAAACTTCAGATGAAGCTCAACCCTAGATTATAGTGGCTTATACAAGTCCCCATACCCAGTATTAATAGTAAACCCAACCCCACACTCAACTAATGGTTGTAAATTTTGTAATTATACTACAATACCTACCTAACAAAGTCACTAGGATCATCTGTGATAGGAGAAGTGCACTTCTCTACAAGTGCATCAACAACACTTGCATGTATTTTAACTGGCTTCACTTCAGCATATTTTGAAAATAGCAGTTGTCTTGTTGGTCTTACTCTTTGGCCATTGTGGGATTTGGACTGTTCTTAGTTGACAGTATTGACTAGTTGAGAATGCAGCTTCTGTCTTATACCACTCTGTTTCTGGCCTGGGAAGAGAAACTTTCCTTTTCATCCACCTTTCCCTTCACCACTACTAGGACTGAGTGCTTCTTAAAATGCACTTCATCTTTTTATTGATACACATGGCAACAAAGCTTCCATTTCTGCCTGCTTTTCCCTTGATGGAACTCTGCAAACTACCACTTATAACAGATATCAAAGTTGGAACTCAATGCAAATTGAGCCAGTGTTCAGCTGGTACTCTGAGTGTATTTTGTAGGTGTTCTGTAGCAGTTTCTGCCTCAAATTCTTTGTTGCAATTCTGGTGGAAGTAATGAGCAGCTGCTTACCATATTCATAATGAATGCTAGGGGACCTTGTCTCCCCCTGGTGGGTTGACAGCTTGTCTGTTGCAAAGCTAGTACCTGAGATATTGAGAGTTATCACTTTTTGGAAAGCTGAAATTCAGCTGATATAACAATGATATTCTGCTGGCCTTTTCATGGTTTTTTCTTAGAGTATCTGATAGTACTTTGCTGCTTATTTTGTGCCCCATCCTTTCTTAAGATGTACTCTTAACAAAGGTGTTGGTTTTTTGCACTGGTACCCTTTTTTTTGCCTTTGGTAGTTTTTGCCATTTTGGAAGCAGCTTCTTTGCACACCAACACTGGCTCAGAATTCATCTACTTGTTTAAATACAGGATATTCTATACAAAACAGGTTAGGCTTATTGTGACAGGTATTTAGTTCCTCATAGTCTGGAGGTGAGCTTGCCTGTGAATGATTCTATGCAAGGGTTCTTATGGCCATCTAAATATCAGCCCACTCATCATCATTACACTGTTTGTATTTGCAATTATCAGTATCTTTTGATTTATAGGCATTGGTATATATGTTACAGTCTTTACCTTCCATGCTGTGAGAGGCTTATTCTAGGCTTAATCTTTGGGCACTGTTGTGGTGCTTCAGAGACTGTACAGTGTGACTCCAATGCTGTATTGTAACTCTGTGTCACAGAGTTGCATGAGTACCTTCTTTGTAGAAATAATACTAAATGCAATAGACTTGTTCCATTGAATAGTGCTATATTGAGCTGTGAGTGCCAGATGCTGTAAGAATCTTGGAGATATTGGAAGCAATTTGAAGAACAAGTAAATTATGTGGTTTTCACTCAATGCTTTGATGAATGTAAGTGTAGTATTTAAACATCTGCATGGTCTTGACATAAGAGGCATGTAGAGTAGGCTTAGGAAGGTTCCAAGAACATGTGTGCAAAGTTTTTAGCTGTTTGGATAATCTTGAGAATGTTGATGTTCTGGGTATTTGATAGTTTGGTGATAATATTCCAAGTAAATCCCAACAAGGAATATGGACAGTATTCTCTAAGACTTTTAGGTAATGATTTACGTGACTAAGTTAGGTTGATATCTAAGTGGAATTTCAGACTCACACAACACTCCCACTCAACTAGATGTTTATACTGACTAGTCCTAATTTTGGCCTAGGATATTCAGGTTTGTCTCTAGGTAATGGTTTGGTAAACATTCAGTCCATGTTGATGAGCCCCATATTATAAAAAGAGGCCCTGAATAGCCCTCAGACAAAGCTTTGGAGATCTGCAATGACTGAGAAGTTTCAGGCCCAAATGGAAAATCAAACTTGGGACTTAGTCAAGCTACCAATTAACCAAAATCAATTGGATGCAGATGGGTTGTCAAGACAAAATACATGGCTGATGGTACAGTTTAAAGATATCAAGCAAGACTTGTGGCCAAAGGTTACTCTCAAACAAAAGGACTTGACTATATTGAGACCTTTACACCAGCAGCCAATTTTAATTCCATCAGATAAATATTGGCTATTGCAGCTAAATATCAGTTGATTATTCATCAAATAGATGTGAAACCACACTTAAATTAGCAACTTGATGAGGATGTGTATGTGGACTAGCCTGATGTGTTTGTTGACCAAGACAGTCCCCCATTTGGTCTCCAAGCCTAAAAAATAACTATAGAGTCAGCAACAATCACCAAGAGCCTGGAATTGCAAGATTGACTATTATTTGAATTCCTTGAGTTTCCAAAGATGCACTGCTGACTACAGTATCTTTTATAAGCCACACAGAGGAGATCCAGCTCTATTAGCTTTATTAGCTCTATTTGTGGATGATCATGTGGTAGCTACCAATAGCCAAGAGACCCTGGAGGAGACTAAATCCATCTTATCTAAGGAGTTTAAGATGTGCAATGTAGGAGAGCTCAGTTCCTACTTAGGGATAAGGTTCTCCATAGGCAGAAGCACCTGGAGCCAGTCCAAGTATATTCAAGATATACTTAAGGAGTACCAAATGGAAGACTGTAAACTGACAGCTATCCCAATGGAGACAAACCCTGACTTAGTCAAAACTCAACCAAATCAAAAGAGCTTGGTGCCATGTGAAAGCCCAGAATTTCTTTATCAATCTATGATCAGCTGTCTGATGTATATTAAGCTTGAGCATGTCTGGATATCTTGTATTCAGTGGGAGTTGTCAGCCAGCTTAATCAGAACCATGGATCTGATCATATTAGAGTGGTTTAGCAGATTTTTAGATACCTGAAAGGAACTGCTAATATTTGCTCAAGGTACATCTATAAGGACTCAGACCGGGAACTTGTGGGATACTCAGATGCTAATTGGGGACAAAATTTACAACACAAAAAATCCATCACAGGATGCACCATTCTCTACTGTACAGGAGCAATTTGATTGAATTCTAGAAAGCAATCAGCCATAGCACTTTCTACCACAGAGGCAGAATATATGGCAGCCTGTGAGGCTACAAAAGAGGCAATGTGGTTAAGAAAGCTTTTTAAAGACTTGGGCTTATGTCATTAAATGCTATTACTGTATTTCAAGATAATTAAGGGTGTATACAATAATGTAGAAATCCAACTTTTCATGCTAGAGCTAAGCACATAGATATTAGACATCAATTCATACATGAATATATAGGGAATAGCTTAGTTTACTTTCCAGCAGATGATATGATTGCAGACATATTTACCAAACCACTTGCTAGAGACAGCTTTGAATATTTTAGGTCAAAATGAGGACTAGTCAGGGTGAACATTTAGTTGAGTGACAGTGTTGTTAAATTTGGAATTCCACCAAAGTATTCACCTAGCTAAGTCACTTGGATCAGTACCTACAGATCTTAGAGAATACTGACCAAATTTCTTGTTGGGATTTATTTGCAATATTTTCACCAAAATATCAAATGCCCAGAACATGAGAATTCTCAACATTATCCAGAGAGCCCCAAACTCTTTACACACACTTTTGGGATCTTCCTATGCCTGTTATACATGTTTGTTATTCCAAGAGCATGTAAAAATATAAAGGCTACTTCACATTCAATAAATCATGAAGTGAAAACCACATAATCTACTTGTTCTCCAAATCACTTCCAATATCTCAAAGACTCTTACAACAGAATCTTGTAGGGTATTCTGCAAGTATATCACTAGTAGTCCTCTTGCACTTTACTCAGATTCTTGGTCCATTTTCAGGTACAAATATATTTGGAGTTAGTAATATTACTGTTGCTATATCTTGTATGAGCATTCTGGACCCACAATGCTTTCTAGAGCATATGACTATTAGCTTGTACAAAGACTGGAGCTTCCCATACTGCACTGTAACTCTAAGGAGAACTATGTATCTGCTATTCTTTGGTAGATAGTGCTACATATGGGGCCTGTGCCTAGGCAGGTTTATGCAACAATTAAGCTCTAATTTGGCTTACCAGATAAATGCCATTGGGTAACTCACAGAGATAATAATGCCCTGTGGAGTAGCATAATCATCTACTTCACTTGACTGCCTTCCTGCATAGAAACCGCTTTGTGTGAAAACTCTCAACGTACCCAATGTATTGTTTAGGTGACCTAAAAATATAGGCACCATTCCCATAAACTTTCAGGCCAGCACCATGCAGAACTCTTAGTAAGCTTCTATAATGCTCCCTATTGACTTTCCAAAGGCGCTCTCCCATCGCCATTTGTAGAATTCATTGAATGTAAAAGTGGTATTTATACATTTGCTAGGTCTTGACAAAACCTACATGCCGAATATGCGTAGAAAGGTCGCAATAGCATTTTTGCAAAGTTTGAGGTCTTTTGGACAGCCTTGCGAAATATCACATTCCAAGTGCCGGACATTTTTGGTGAAAATGCTTGAAGCGAATCCCGACAAAGAATTTGGGCAAGAAACAATCAAGTTCATAAGCTAGGATCCAAGTGTCTGCTAATGTAAATATTTGGGTGTAAATACGAAATTCACAACACTATGATACAGTGACAATAGCGCCCCATCTTCCATGGAAGTATATTACTGTTGCACCACGAATCCTGTATTTCCACAACTTGGAAATCCCAGAGAAATGGAATATCTAACTGGTAAGAATTTTCACCTCGGCAATTTCTGTTAATCTGTACGTAAAGCTCAATACTCACGTGTACTTGGCGGTCTGTGGATACTGGTGATGCTCCAACCCTTTTTTTATGCCCACATGACAGTATGCTTGGTCAATACTTTCATGAAAACTCGAAGTGTGTAAAACCAATACTAGATGTCCCAGAAATGATGCATGAGAGGCATGAGGCTTAGTGCAACGCCACATTTTACTCGCCAGCTGAATAGGAGGCTGTAGAAGGTAAGAAATCAGTTGCGATGTAGATAATGCTGGGGCATTCAACGGGGGTCGGAGTAGACCCGAGGTATACAGGACTCCATATGGAAGTGCAAGCATAGAGTTGCAGGCAATGGTTCCAAGAAAATAAACAAAATCGGCATCATTTTGCCCCGGAACAACTTGTCAGTCACACCATTCATTGATTACCGCCAGCGTCGATTCCCAATATGACTGCGCACTGCAGTGCCAAATGAGCTACTTACCACACATGATTCTAATAGCTTTGTGACCAATATTGGTGGCCTCAGCATTACACAAGGGGGATTGATAGTGTTAAATCATACCAACGTATCGATGCATACGCCACAGGATCTGTGAACCGCACGATTTATTTGCAATGGTACAGCTTTCGGAGAAATACATATGGAATGAGAATACTCATTCATTCGGGACGTTGGCAATTATCCAATTGAGGAATCAATTTACTGGCCTACAGCTTGGTGAGGTATGCACATACCAATATGGCTTCGACAATCCCCAATAAGTCCATGGGGTAACTGGTTAAGTACAGATGGCGATCCAGTTTCGGTATTATGCTGGGTCCAAAACCAATCCTAGGCCGAAGTTTGAGTGATGCAAATTAATGCGAGCACTGCTGGCTTCAGTCGGAACCAACCAAATCAACAGCTAATATAGAGGTGTCTATCCGTTCAGTCACCCAAGATCGGCACGAATGATAGTAGGCAAACTCAGTCTTGGAAGCACGGCGGAAGGCCCGAGAAATGGCATCCCCAACTACAAATTGCGTTGGGCTCAACACTGCTTTCGATATTCATAAGCTTGGCGTATGCTAAATGTTAGAATTCCCCCAGGAGTGATTCGTATCAATTGAAATAATCCGGATGGGTTTCTTCGGTGCGCAAAGACACATCCAACATAAGTACGTTAGTAGCGCCACATGAAGTTGGATACTTGCAAGATGCATGCAAGCATTCCTTTCTGGGAGTATCTGTCTTCTAGAATACATAAGCCTAGGAAGAGCCACATCATCAGTACGGTGTCATCATCTGCATATTGGTAGGTTGAATATGAGTAAAGAACCGCAGTCGGCTTTTGGCGGTGTTGGGTAAAATACCCTGGGATCGGTACAGCCGGAGCCCTCGACGACCGGCACCTTAGGGCGGCTCGATGCCATGGGCTGGAGATGATTCGCTGAAGATAGGAGTTAAAAAAGGTAGCAAGAAATAATCAGATCGGGCTTTGTGAGCCAATCGTGCACTCTCTTCCACCACAACATTGGAGGTGAATTGCATAATCAAAACAACCATTGATGAAGATCATTCTAGGCCTCTTTACCAATCCGACATTTGTGGCCCTTGTGGGACCCACTCTCAATCCAATTGTCTCATGCTAGTTATCACCACACCAGCACGCCTTAGTGATTCAGAGATGTAAACAATCCCTCACCGATCTGATGGGCCTTGGTCCATTCCACTCGTCTCAAGCAGTTTCATTGGATAGGCATGTGTGATCCTTTGGGATGCTTAGCTCGCTTTGTTTACTACCCTGATCCGAGTTTCAAGATCCCACTGATTTGATGAGCATCATGTAAGGGCATGGCAGGGCTTCGATTCATCGTTGGAAATCATCTGCAGGTGTCCACACCTAGGGATGGAGTGCCATCAAGAGTGATCACCATGTCTCTGCTACAAAAGGGTTCCTGTTCCTGATGCAAGGGAATAGGGAGGCACGAGTTGTCGAAAGATACGTCGCGACCTTGTTAGGTTATTGTATGTCCTAGCATCCCCGATTCCCACACGTCATTCACAAAAAGAATCGGCCGAGAAATACGTGCATTATATATGTATTTACTATGAATAGAAGTGGCGAGAAGGGTGGGTGCGCAAGCTCGCATAGAGAAATTTAATGAAACCAACTGTACGCTAAGTCTAAACATCGAAAAGCACACCGCAGTAGATGCGATACGTGATTTGAATCTGAACAAGAGGGTAGAAGGTTCGCGCCTGTTAAAATGAATGAAAATGAAGAGAAATCCCAAGGATAGAGAAAAACCAATAATGATGTAGAGACGCAGGGTAAAGAATTTACATAAATTAGCAAATCTTTTCTAAACAATTGTAACCTACTTCGGGGTGTAGTGGGAGATCTGTAAAGTGACGAAATAAAATGTTGTTAATCTCGGTGCCGTAGTTTTGTGTTGGGTACATTCAGTCGAATACCTGCCATCCGTAATGTAGCTCACAAACGGTAGAATATCTCTTTACATGATCATACAACAGCAGCCTCCTCCTCCAGACTCTTCCCCGCTGTACTGGTTGCCGCCAGTAACTCCGTTCACACCGTTCCCGCTTTGAGATTCCCGGTTAAACTTGCGGATTTCACGAACAATGTCATAGAACGCTTCATCGACATTTATCCTCTGCTTGGCGGATGTCTCGATGAAAGGGCAGCCGAATTGTCGAGCCAGGTCTTTGCCCTCTGAAGTACGGAATGAAAGTAAATATAAGGTCGCACTCTTGTTTGTTGAAGCTATGCCAAACCTTGGGAAGACACTTGTCGTTCACTCTCTAGATCACATTTGTTTGCGACGATAATGATAGGGAAATAGTCAACGTCGTTGACACGTAGAATCTGCTGTTGGAAGGTGCTTATTTCTTCGAAAGAATTTCTGGAGGTTATGCTGTAAACCAGCAGAAATCCTTCACCAGTGCGCATGTATTGCTCTCTCATGGCGCTATTGATTTTTGACTGTCAGGGGGAAGGAGTCTCACACGATATTCTGTGAAAGCTTACTTGTATTCCTCTTGACCAGCAGTGTCAAGAACATCAAGCATGGAAATCTCGTCGTCAATCATACATTGCTTGCGGTAAGAATCTGGAAAAAAAATCCACAATTAGTAAATGAAACGAATCTCCTCAAAGATAAACATACCTTCGATGGTTGGATCATATTCGTCCACGAAGTGGGACTGGATGAATTGGATGGTCAAGGCAGATTTGCCAACACCTAGAAAAGTCAAGAAAAGCGTTAGCTAGTTGAGCGTACGACCTGGATGTATATACGGAGCTTGGTACTAACCGCCACCACCAACAACGACCAATTTGTATTCTCTATGAACCTTGGCAGCCATGATATACTGGTGGAACAAAGTTTGCTAGGTTGTGGAAATATATGTGTGTGTATCGATTGCGACAAGGGAATTTGGAAAAAGACTCGAATGGGAAACTGTGACAAGGAGAAAAGCTGAACAGGAAACCTCGAATAAGTAGAAGAAAAGAAGTTTGGACTAGGAGACAAAGGGCTTTAAGCGAGAGCCACTATTACTTGATATGGGTAGATAAAAGGGACATGACTAGATAAATCTATGATCTGAATCAAGAGATTACTTTAAATTGGAGCCAGATAGATGGTAGGCTTTATTACCAATTGATTTGTTCGATTCAAGTAGCTATTCTACCAAATAATCGAGTCAATGAGTTTTAAGAAGATCCGTTTGTGTGATAATACTGGGAAATAAGGAACAAATGAGGTTTCACACATTCGTTAGAGATGGATTGGCCATTAATTATGGTTTAAGTAACCGAAATGTTCACAAGCTGTCTGATCCATAGTGAATGCGGGTGCATGGTTTAGCTGTGGAGGGACAGCAAGGGAGGAGAGATTGGTGGGTGCAGAAAGCAATAATGCACCAAATCCAACCTCATTCCTGTTTGTCCAGTGGCTACAGTGTTCTAACGGTTTTTACCACCGTTCAAGAGGGGATATATGCATGTTACACGGACATTTATTGGGCATTTATCGACCTTTCTATACGATGAGGACCAATTGAATGATTCGCTCATGTATCGAATGATGCCCACTAGAGCTAGAGGTGTCGCTGTCTAGACTAAAAATGACCACTACCACAGCACAATGTACACATGTGGGTTTGAGCTGGTGTTGGTGGAAATGCTGGTTTGACTGGAGTGCACGCAAACCTGCTAGCTCTTTGAACCTGCTACATAGCACACCACCAATCGTGAGCCAATAGGGTGATATCGGCTGATGTCAGGAGATGAGATAGAGTTGCGGTCATGTGACCTTAGGGTTAGTTTATTGGCGTGGCGACATACAGGTAGATGAACATCGTGCATTCAACACGGATAAAGTCAGGAGAGCTATTCAGATTGTTGGTTTTGAACTGGATTAAGGAACCAACGAGATCCAAGGACCAAGCTTTTACTCTTGAGCCAATGGCAATGAGGGAGGGCACCGGTGGAGGGTTCATGGGTGAAGTTCTGCCAAGGCCGATTTAGCATGGGTACAGATGTGCATGGTACAGGCCTGCATCAGGATCACCGTAGATATTTCATTTTAGAATAAGCGGCTGTGGATGGCAACGATATTCCATGCGAGATGGATAAACTTCTCTGCAGACCAATTCATTTCTGTTTATAGTGCATGCAAAGCTAATGGATCTTGTGGTAAACATAATCCCAAGTGAGGCGCGCACTTCGAGTGGACTGGCAATTCAGGGTCAGCGGGAATACAGTGAGCGGGCTGTCGGGATTGTCCTGAGGCTCAGATTGGGCAAGAGAGTGGTACAATTGTATTTACTGCCGTAGTAATGAGCACAAATACTATCACCAGAAGTTCTGTAGGTCGATGGTACATGGCATGGACAAATTCCCGAGCAAGTGATATCAACATACTGGATAGTGTGAAAAAGACACAACCTTCCTATAACCGTAAGAACTCCTCAAGCGCATTAATATGTAGAGCACACAAGCAACCGGATACTTCCAGTTTAAGCCTATTGGTACACGAAGTACACAGTGATTTATTGTTGCAAAATCTGGTTTACCAGTGTTACGACAAGCTCTTAAAAATTCAGATGCGGGGAATACCAGTGTTGCGCCTCCGAAAAGTCTCTACTATTTTGATGATCTTGTTGACTGCATCTTTCTCACTGAGCGGACATGGAGGAAATCCCGTTGAATTTCCCACGAGAAGTGCAAATAAGTATTCATTGTTTCCTGCACGAGTACAGCGGTTGCTCATCTATCAGCCAAGTTGTGAGCTATACTTGGTGTGGTCGTGGAGAGTTATTGCTAGTTGGATATGCAGTACAGTGCTTCTGATTATAATCTTCAATATTTTTTGTCAAACGAAATTCTGTCCAAATAAGTGCCAGTTGAGCCAGTGACCCAGTATGATCTTTCTGATCGATAGGTTTCTGGATAATCCATATGTCGAAAAGGGTATATTTCAGACTGCCTGGAAATTGCCAGTAGGCTCATTAATCTGAAATAAGTTGGAATTCAACTGCTTCCAGAGGTCGAGTGTGGGGATTATCAAGGTACTCAGGTTACAAAATGGTACGTGAAGTTTCGCACATGAGGTGGAATTCCATAGGCTGGTGCATGGCCGCTTTTTAAATATGTACATATTGTATAGACAGAATGGTGTCCGTACTGCAAGCCCCAAACATTGCCAAATCAATAGGATCAGTTAGGGCAGTACCATATATGCTATGTCCGTAAGTTCAAATCGTTTAAGCTTTGAGCTTTACTGCAAATGGTCATAAGGTGGAGTGGATGGTTCAATGGATAATTTTGAGAACTTCATGCAACTAATGCTGCAGAGAGAATCCTACATGCATTAAAGTTGGCAAACACCAAACAGTACTCGATATTAATAAACTACTATGCAGTCTATTTTTGAAACCATTTTCATAACACATCTAATAATTCGGAGGAGGTAGATTTCAGAATCGCCAAACACTTCGGACACTGCGTCTATCCAAGGCTTCACGCAATGTGGTTCTGCAGTCGGTTGCATGAAATGATATCAAAGAGAATTTATATTGCTTTTACTCTATTAATTGACAAGTTGAAGTGACATTTCAAAACATTTTCAAGTACCTCCAAAAAATGATGTAGTGTTGAGCCAAGTAGAGGACGATTATGAAGAGCTTAGGACTAGAACTTTGGATGAACACCGCATTAATTAGCGGATTATTAGCCGACAAATCTGCGGTATGACCTATTGCAATCAGTAACTTAACTTAACGTCCGAACTATTCATACAACAGGAGTTTACACTTGGTCTATCATTAGAATCGAAAACCTTGCCTTTAGATGTAGTGTGTAAGATACCGACCAATTCTTCGATTTGTTGGAGTCCTTAAAGCCATATATGCTTGAAATTTAGACTTAGCTTCTGGAGAGCTTCGTCAAAGCATTCTTGTCACTGCTTATAGGACCTCCTACCAACTTAATTAAATACTTTACTTGCACTCACCAAATCAACAAGTAACAATTACACTTTCCACCTGTACTTTCAGATCACTCCAAGCACTGTGAATATTGTTTTTACACCTAAAAATTGACTTGATCACTTAGATCCTAGTCTATGAAGTTGTTTATTCCCTGACCTGAAATTTGCTCAAAAGCCCTCAAGCCTCGCACCCATGTTCTTATTGTGACGATTTAGTAGATATTGAAAGCGATTGGGAGAACAAGTAGATTCCGATATTCCCACTTAATGAATGACCAAACGTATTTATGCCTTTGCAATGTTTTGGCAAGATAAAAAGGTAGAACATGTTTAGGAAGGGCCCGCGAACTGTTGTGGATATTGTATTTACACCTAAATGCTACATTAACTTACTCTGGCTATCTGACATTTTAGTGTAAATATCCTGAGTAGGTTCAAAACAGAATTGTCAAGAAAAAACAATGCTCGTAGACCATGATATTTCTCAGAATTGTCCGAAAGACCACAAACCTTGCACACATGATCTTGGGACCATCCTAAACATGTTAAGGTTGCTTATTTTGCGAAGACATTGTAAAGTATACACACTACCCGTATGAAATAACTTATCAAAGACCAGAAGCATAATAGCAAAAAACCAATGGAATCTCATGTTTCCTTGGTTACAACTTTCATTATTAGAAGTTCTAGCCTTCTGGAGGACAAATAGACATATGTTGTAGAAAGTTTTTTGCAATCCTTACACCAGAGACAGTAATAGCCAGCTCACTGACTTCATAGATATTTACACTTCAAAAGTTGACTGAAAAATACCAGCATTACACCGGCAGAATACCAGCAAAATATCACAAGAAATACAAGTTTGACATTTTTCGTAGGGAACTTTGACATTTGATGACCCATAAAGTGCGAATATCAGAATCTACTTATCTCCTAACCACCTCCAATGTCTTCATTATCCTCACAATCAGTTAGCTTACTGCATAATATTAGTGGTTGGTATTTTACTTGCAAAAATAATCATGATTTGAATCAAACCAGGGCCAGGTTTGTACTAAAGCATAAAATAAAGAATTACTGAACTGTGCAAACTAAAGTGTCATCAGCATAAACGGTAACTTGCCAAAAACATCCTTTATAGTATGTGCGGTCCATCATCAAATGTTCATTCAGGGTCAATGGTAGTTTCATTGACATGGATGATTTTTCAAAACTGAATGTACGCTGGTACACGAGGTTCCAGTATTTTAGTAATATGGATGTCTATCAACTATACTCTACCAAAAAATGTACATGAAAGATAACACTATGCAAAGATATTTTCGTAATGTTAATTCACTATGTATTGCAGGCATCAGAATATGATCCCAAGTAAATGGCTACACCAAAGGAGGTTTAGACTTCCATGGTGGGCATAATTGGAATTACAATACTGGGGACACTGTGTCGCAGTACAGCTGACTAGATGTACCATAAGTATACTAAACATGCTGATTGTCTGTTTTCCTAAGGATACGCTTCAGATTTCACCAACAAATTCTAAGTGAGATGGTATAGCAAGCAATGAAAGTGGCCAAATAAACCCCATGCAGAAAGGGTCCTCCATCTAATGGCTAGAGTAAAACTACTGACTCATGACCCGTAAGTAATCAAGTAAAAAGCTGAAGTACAACTAAGTTATATCGTTCCTTGCCCGCTGCAGGGCCAGTAATTTTGCCAACTGCGTTGATTCACCGGCCCAAACCAGTGGAATAATCGATCCAGGAGAAGTGGACGAGTATTTGTTCTTTCGTCATGTGGGCGATTGTAAGGCTTGCAGTTGTGCCAGATACAGAGTTAGGATATCCCTTGGCAATCGAAATTGATTCGATTAGCTGAGTGCCGTTTTACACCGAGGTGATAATTGCATTCTATTACTTCCCACAACGCAACATCTTCGAAACAGACGGGGTAGCGAAAATTGTAAGTTTCCATCATTGTCATCTAGCTGACCTTGCCTGAAAAAATCTTGAAGTGAACCCCAGGTGGACTCACAGCAAACAATGGCTGGTTGGGTGTAACTGCAGTTGATGATGGAAAAAGCTTTTAGGAAATGATGGTGAGACCATAGCTCTGATGGCGCTGTGGTTTTAGCATCACATGACGATATACAGCCAACTCAGGGGTCATGGTTGTCTCACTCTTCTAGTTCTGGATTCATAGTGCATGACTCAAAGTTGAAGCAGAAGGTGCATCATCATCATTCACATGACAGAATACGGTTCTATTTTTCGTTGGCCTGGGGAGGGGGTAGTGTTTTCAGATCGGCAGAATGTGCAGTATTTATTGATCGGTCTAACGTCCAAATATGCATTGGAGTGAGAGTTTCCTCCATTATGCACAGCTACACAATTCTCTAAAGCCATAGAGCTCTGTGCAAATATTAACCAGCACATAATCCTGAATCAACCAGGCTTACGACAAATAGTAGCAACAGTAAATTTGCAAGATGATTCCCACTATCGTTGGGTGAAGCTCAAGTATGTGGCTCAAAATGGGGACTGTGCAATCACCGACTTTGAGAAATGGCAGAGGTGCCTGCGCCCTCCATACCTCGTTGGTCAACAGCCACTAGTGACCATATTCTAGGCTCTGCTGTCCTAGCTACCCCACAATGGCAGGATACTACGCATCACCATCCCATATTGAGTGTATGCTTGGCTGCATGAAAGGGGGCTATGGCCAATGAAGGCAATTAATACTAGCGGATATGTGATATCTAGCCTAAACGGCAAGAAGCCTTGCAGAAGTTACGATCACTTTGGATAGGGAAAGGTTGGTCAGATCTACAGCATCGAAAATAGTGCTCCCTCTCGCATACTATTCAATCATCCATACGGTTGATAGCTATCAATTTGACAATAAGGGGTCGGTTTCTCAGTGTGACATGTGGTTAACCAATGCACAGGAAGAAAAAGCCATTCCGCGCAATGAGCATTCTCGCTAATGATAGCTACCCAAAGACATTCTATGCTGTAGTTCGTAGGATCCGCAGTTCGCGCTGTATATGGGATTCAGATACTCGTGTACCGCAAATTAGCTCAATACCAGTAACTAATACAAATCGCATCAACATCTGCTGGTACAAATTACATAACCTTGAATATGCGCTTCTTAGTCTATGCAAATAGATAACAGCAATATTGGCTGGAATATCGACTGGAATTCACCGATCCAGATGCCTATTACCTCAATCACATGGAGGTGATGCATGCATTCGAAATTAATTGCAACTCCAATTAGGTCCGTCCTTCAGACGTATAAAGCCCACCCACAAGCAATCGCTTGAGCAACTCTTCCTCTGGCCGTTATACACTCACCTATATCCAGATGAGCTTCGCAACCAATGAGCTTAATATACACATGGGATGCATCTTTGCCGTATTCCTGATATGGTTTTTGACGCTGATCCCCGTGCGATTGGCACAATACCGTGCTGGCCTTGATAATTCGGATCCCCGAAAGCAATATACTAATATGGTGGGTATTCTGGCAATCGTTCACTAGGTCGCTTACTGACTAGGCTTATAGAAAGGTTGGGGTAGTCGTGCCGTAGCCTGTAACAACAACACATTCGAAGCATTCGGATTTTTCAGTACAGCTGCTCTTGTACATCTGCTTGGCAATGCTGGCTCCACCGCGGGGGTTGTGTTTTGTATTTTGTTTGTAGCTGTTCGAGCGGTGTATCCCTTTCTTTATATTTTTGATTACAGCTCGACTCGATCCGCAGTTTGGTCCATCGGCCTTGTGTGTATACTAGGGCTGTTTATCGACTCGTTTTTGTAAACAATGAGTGCACTCAAAAACTCACGCTCGTTTCGCCTACTCTATATGCAATTAAATTACCTCGTGTATTTGGCCATTTTCCCTCTGACTAGATTTTCGCAAAGGACGAAAGTGAGTTAGTTCGTGGCTGTAGCCAGATGTCCTTTTCAAAACCAGCTCGGCTGTTCTGAAGATACACACGGATCCCCACAAGCCTTCCGACAATACTAGTACAAGATGTATCAATCGAGAGCACACAATTATTTCACGATGCATTTTATTGCCCACAACCCAATCAGAAACTTGACCGATCTATGGCTGCAGATTACCATTTGCCTGATCCAATGCGTCTTATAGTTTTTGGATATTGTGAAGGTGCATTCCCTACATACTCCGATTGGGAAGTGGCCCCTACTTGGGCTTTGGCCGCTGATTCGTCAACCACCCTGTAGTACAGAGTCCTCTGAGTGAAATCAGAATGCGGACCAGTGGCCATAAGGTGTTCAGACACACCCAAAGACCGCCCAATCCCATTGAGGATAGGCAAGAGGAAGCTTCGATGCTAAAGGTGATTTATCTCCAAGATACCGGCGCACCATGGCAACGTATTTGCTGGCCTAAGAAGCTCTGTGGTTAGCCATTGAACGGTCACATTAGGTCAGCCTAGCATATATACAAACCGGCTGTAGGATTTGTACCAACTTTAGGCTATGGCTCATGATCCCCGTAAGCGGTTGGCTCCGTTACATTAAAACTGCGGGATGACTGCGCAATCTATACTAATCCATGCTCGTAGAGCAGGTATAGCTTGATTTCGGGTTCCCACAATGTTAGTGTCTCGAACTCCTCCACAAATCGATTCCAATACCAGCCTAGAAAGATGATTTCTGTATGTCTCGCGACATGGCATAGTCACAGTGGGTGGCTTGGTTAGGCGATTTATTTACAATGTGTCAATGTTTACGTATGGATATCCGCTACGGAGATCACTGAGAGAATAGATGTCGCATAGAATGTGCATGATACACATATTTGGGGGTTTACAATGACAAAAGTATGATTAGGCCGATACCTACTGTTTACTAAAACGAACGTAAAAAGAATGATGCTATCGAAATATTAAAATCCAATCTGATCAAGACGGACCCAGAATACCACTGAATTGAGTGTGCGACGTCAATGTATTGAAAACCCACGTCTCCCTAGTTATCCCTCGTTCTGTAACAGATACGCTCTACAGAGCTGGAATGGATTCGTGCCTCAGTTCCCGCGCTGGACCCGGTTTAGTTTACTCTGAACGAACGGCAGGAGTAAAACCAACTTGGTCGCTAAGGTTAGAGTTGGCAAGATACTTGCTATGACGGATATCGGCGGTACGTTTTTCACGGTGTTTGTTTTCCAAAGGGGAGCGACAAGCATCAAATCGTGCGCAAACCCGGTGGTTAAAGCAGCCCATCCCATCCAAGACTGAACAAATCTCCATTCTCTCCAACTTAAGCTGTTGCCGACGCTTGGTAAAGAAGTGATGCACATTACACAGAACATGATCGTGCTGATGTTGGCCACCAAGAAAGAGCTCTCCTGCAAACCGTTCATCTTGGGGAATAGAGTGAACGACGTGTTGAACGACATGAACAGGTGCATGGTCAAAAACATGAACCCATAAAGTCCAAGCTGTTTACGATGATTCAACCAGCTTGCTAGCCATGGCGAAAATTGTTGCTGTGCGGTTCCAGTCCAAAGCTGAATGACATTGGCAATACATCCAGCTAGATTGGCCACTGCAAATAAATTCATCGAGGTGCTGGCAAATATCGAGTTCATATTCTATTGCAAACCGTAATCAGCATACGCCATCACCAAGTGAAATTCAAGTGAGTCTTACGTGTAACGGAAATACTGCCCAGCTAACGTTCTTCACCAACTGCTCCGATAGGATATTATAGAATATGAAGAAGAAGAGCAGTATGAATACAAAAATAGTTGGTTGGTGCCACTCCTCAAATAAAGCCAATGGAATTGCCTCGACAATTCTGGCTTGAGACAATGTACCGGAGTCAACAGGGATGTACCTAGATCACGGAAGACTCAGTAAATATCGATTGGAAAATACCTACGAAAGAAACTGGTTACCCGAGAGTTCTTGTCAGGGAGCTTATTTCTTTCAGCGCCTCGGGGTAATCCGAGCATAGGCACACTTCTCGATTGAGTCCTTTTATATCATTGCCCATAGAGTAGGCGGATATAGTATTGAAGCCCTTAACCACCAATGCACCAGGAAGCGATCTTTGAAGCCGTTCGGCAATCGATATCCCCAGCTTGGTACCACTGTGGACAGCACCCGGATTAGCAATATCCACCACAGTTTTAGTTCGGAGCAATTGCTCAAATTCTGTCGCAAAAGACAGGTGAGCTACCCAAGGTATACACAAGAAGACTATATGGCAAGCTTCGAGAGCCTTGTCATATGTGGTCGGTTCGCAGGGTAACTCAAATCCCACTTGTCCAGGGTTGCGGGATGCCAAATAGACGTCAAAGCCGTTATTCAATAAACGTTTCGCAATCGCTCGGCCAAACCAGCCAGTTCCTATTACCGCGACTCTGGGCTTGCTTTCAATGGTTGTTGTGTTTTCGATCTCATATTTCTCGATGTCGCTAACCTGCTCCACAACACATTGAGATAACTCAACCATACTTGGGATACGTGACCTGGGATTGATGGAAAACGCAAAAGCTAGGCTGTCTTGTTGTAATGCCCTAATAGAAAGCAGATGCACAAGCAGAAAGGGTGGAGCGAAGAAATAAGGAGGGATCAAGTGGCTTTTATTCATTTCGTGGTCCTACATATCAGGAAATTCATCACTGTATAATACCCCACCTGTCGAGTGACATACTAATTCCAAACTCACCCCTACACTCCCCAATAACTCTAATCTGTTTTCTTCTCTGAGCTAGGAGTTCATTCCATCGGATTTCCTTTTTTGATCACTCTCAAGCAAACTCGGTTGATATCAATGTCATCCTTTCCATCATACTGGGAGAATGCTGAGGAGAAAAACCTTCTAGAACGTTTGGAACACTTGCATATTAAGTGATTCGTGTCACGTTCATGGTTTTGCTCCACAAATGAAAGATGGTGATAATTCATTTGGAAACCAATCAGCAAGAGAGACATGTCTGCATGAATTCGCTATAATATTAGCTTCACAACGTGATGGTTTGATCGTTAATAGAATGAGTTGATTGAATTTTCAGTGATAATGGGGCCAAGGAGCAAGCCGCAATGTTACCGGATCCTAGGTAAGAAAGGGAGGACGCCGTATACAATGAGCTTAGCCTTCTGGATTGTGCACTTTGCTTCTCTGGCCGTTAGGTTGACCATGGTATTTGGAGCGTATCTTCCCACTATGACAACCCACCAATAAGAAGAGATCACTATGATGGTGGAATATGTGACTTCCTACTTTGGCAATAATCTGGAAACGTTATTCGCAAATGGACACAAATTGATATGAGGTGATCACAGTCGGAAAATTTACTGCGATTATGGTCTGTTGATAGTGCTGAGATACCATGAAGTAACTTCTATGGGTAATACATTCTAACGCAACAAATACGGCTAACAAAAGCTTTTAATTATCTCAACCGGCATGCCACCTATGAGTGGTTGCAGC
This sequence comes from Basidiobolus meristosporus CBS 931.73, assembly GCA_002104905.1. Lineage (NCBI taxonomy): Eukaryota > Fungi > Basidiobolomycota > Basidiobolomycetes > Basidiobolales > Basidiobolaceae > Basidiobolus > Basidiobolus meristosporus. The sequence goes on along the minus strand of MCFE01000259.1, from coordinate 12,154 downwards.
AAGAAGGACAACAACTCGAAGCTCAGGGCAATTGCACACTCCATGCAGCAATCGGTGTTCTCTGCACCTTCTAGATGATTGCCATATTTAGCGGAGAGACGTAATATGTATTAATCAAGCTCTGCATTGGGTATGGTAGGAATGGCTCCAATATTTCTGAAATACCAATCGCCAACAAATATTACACTACATGCAGCTCCTCTAGTTAGGGCTTCGGGTTGAATGAACACCGGGTGAGTGGACTTGGTCAGGAAAAACCATTCCTCGAGAGTTCAACTTACTGATAGTTTCATCTGCCTAAATCGCTTCACCTGCATCTATTCTTGGATAACTTGTATTCAGCCCGATGCATTCCTTGATGTTCCACTAAGTGCTAACATTTCATTCTTCCATGTTGTACAACAAATATTAAGTATTAGAAAATCACTTTAGCCGCTTCCCTGAATCAGATATTCAATATCTCTAGCTCCTGAGAACAGCAGAAAACAAACTTGGTTTTCTAGAACTTTGCCAAAAGAGGAAACCGTCTTACAAGTGTCTGGCTGCTGAATCGGAAAAAAAGATTGAGACATACGTGTTCGTTTGATCTGATGAAAGCACAATCCAAGTTGATTTTCATCACAGGGTTGGCGGTTCGGTGTGAAGGATCATTAAAGACAGAGCAGTGATGGGTTTCCCAAGCAATTTATTTGAATTGTATTCGTGCTTTTCTCCAACTACGTTTGCGAAGTGCGGGAGTTGGTAAACGAAAGACCTAGAGTTTCAGATAGAGCTGATGCTCGACAGCGATCTCAAAGTCAATTGCTTGCATCAATGGCTGCTGAACTGATGAATAGACCTGATTACATGGGCCTCGGTTATTTTATGGCTTTCCACTATGAATTCGCTGAAGCTTTGCCTTCACAGGCGGCAGGAGCACAAGTAACTTTCCGACAAATGCTAGGCCAGGCAGGATAGATCCCAACATGGCAATATGTGGGATGTCTTTAACCATCTTCCAAAACGGATATACCATGAGGACGGTGTGGATATAGCCCAACGCCAAAGCGGTCCAACCCAATTTTGATTGTATAAATCTCCACTCTCTCCAGTTCAGCAGGCTGTTCACTGAGGGGAGAGATACTATCCATAAAATAGAGTATATCAATGCGCTAATATGAGCAGCTAGGAGTCCAGCCTGGGCCATTCCAGTGATGATCCCACCCGATATATGTCTATATAGGTGTGTATACATGGTGGACATGAATATGTGAATTGCCAAATACACGAATCCTAGAAGTCCGAGCTGCTTCCGGAAATTGAGCCACATTGATAGCCATGGCGGAAAAGGCTGATTTGCTCTTCTACGGATAAGATGGAATACATTAGCGAAGCACCCTGCCAAATTGGAGAGTGCGAATAGCCCTAATGATGTATTGGCAACAGTGCTATTGAAGCCCTAGTGTGTTGTGAAAGTATTAGATCATCGTAAGCAGGTTTCGTACTCCAAACATTTCATATCATTACTTACAAATAATGGTAAAGTATTGTAGTTCGGCGTCGCCTGAATAACATAGCGTGTAATCAGCAGGTACAAGAAGAAGAAAAGATGAATTCCTCCACAGATAATCAAGGGGACTTTCCAATTTTCGAAGAAAGTGAATGGCATAGTCTCTACTGTTCGGGCCATGGCCAAAGTTCCGAAGTCTACAGGAGTGTAGCTGTATACGGGGTTAGTAAGGGAAGCAGGAAAGCTATCAACATGAGGTCTTCTTATATTTACCCCAATTCTCGAGCTAATTCAGCTACCATGTGCAGAGTTTTTGGCTCGTTCGAACATATATACACCTCTTGAGTTGTACCTCTAGTATGTCTTTCCAAAGAGTAGGCAGATAAAGTGTTAAAAGCCTTAGCAACTTTAGCCTCGGGCAATGCCGCTTGCAAATTCTCAGCAATAGACACATTCAGATCGTTTCCGGTGTGGTAATGGAGTGGGTTAGTTACGTCAATAAGTATTTTCCCCGCAAGAAGTGTTCCGTAATCCTTGATAAATGAGAGATGCGCTCGTTGAGGCAAACAGAGGATAATGACTCTGGTCTGTTGAATTGCTTCAGCATAGCTTACAGGCTCCACCGCGAGTTCGAATGAGCTTGTGGCTCTAGTACTCTTTCGTGTTCCTAGTAAAACGTCATACCCTGCTTCTAGAAGCCTTTTGCACATAGCTCTTCCGAACCAACCAGTACCTATTACAGATACTTTGACTTTTGAATTGGTATCCGCGCCACAGCTTGGCTCTGATTCCAAACTGATGTCTGCCATTATGCGAAATATTACTTGCGATAATAGAAAGTTAGAAGCACAGCGCGAACTTGATTTTCGATACGCTGACTAAAGCTCACTGATGAGATTGCTTTAGGTAATATATGTGATAATTTCAGATAGAATTGTAGGGGGTAGAGTGGATACTAATCCTTAATCGCAATAGGAAATCTTCTGGAAAGGTGTCACGTACCCCGTAGGGTCATGGGGCTGAAGTATCCTCTGATTCGTGATCCTATAGAGTACAAATTGGGCTTTCCTATCTCAATCATCCCGAACACAAGTGAGCTAATCACCACCAGCCATTTTCTACAATACATAAATACTTTCCCTAAGATCAACAAGAAATTTAATTCTAGGAGTGTCACAAACAATCACCATCTGTGTAGTTCTTATATTGGACGAACATACTGCATACCAATGGCGAATTTTCTTACTAACTGTGGATCAATTCAAAAGCATGGTAAAATCTAGTAACTGGTATCTTTTAGAAAATCCCAACATATGGTGCACCATATGCTAGGAATAACACATTTCCAAGAATGTTTTTACACCACTGTAGCTACAGATTTCACCAATGTTACTAGCTATTAAGATTTAGCAAATACCACTTTGCTTATGTAATCTACCATTATTAAAGCACTGAGTAGGAAATTGGCATATTGCTCCCTTTGAATATAGTAAGCCAATGCTATTCAATAATCTCCCTAAACAAGATATTTTTATATGGTTCAGCAGGGGTGATAATTACCATGAGGTAAAAGCTTTACTTCAACAACTCTTACCTCTCAGCTACACATCCTGGTGTTGTATCCAAGAGAAAGTGTAATAAAACTCTTGAATAGTTTAACTGAACCAAAGGGACAATTAAGTGCAGAATCTTAGAATTAGTCAGAGAGTGGCGGAAATATTAGCAGAAAGATTCTGATCTAATATTGGTCTTGGATATAGCTGGGTTGGCTATAAAGACAATGATATTTGTTTGCTAGGCAGGCTAGGCTTGGTGTTCTTTGGATGCTAGATATACTAGGCTTGGATAGAAACTAGAACGGAATTGTTGGATTCTTATTTTTGCTGAGACAGAATCTTAATTTTGTTGAGACACACACTAAACCAAAAGGTTCAGTAAACTTTATTTATACTTTTCTGATCAAGTTGAATTAGTAAGCACCAAGGGACTGGATTGATTGAAATCAATTTGGGTGTTCATAGGTGCATAAGATAAATGAAAATTACATCATCAATCAACTGATGTCTTGACAACTGCACAGTGGTTGGATAGATCTCAGATGACTAATCACCTGGAAAGGCTTGGCAGAGAGTTGATAATGTAATGACCATTTGAAAATAGATCAGGTGTGATAGCTAAAAATAGATTCTGAGGTGGGATAAATAAACTGTAACTGGGATTTGTTATGTTTGGTTAGGGAAAATCAGTTAGGGTACTACATTTCAAATGGAGTAAATTAGGTTAGGGGGAGAAAGGTTTAGGGAGGAAAGTCACCTAGTGGTGAATCTTTATTTACTTATGACAAGTATCTAAGAGCAAGTTAATCTGAAGTTATTCTAGAAGCTAGGTCTGAGAGATATCTTCCTGGTAAGCAGGTCTGAGAGGTTAGGGGGGAGACAGTCACCAACAGGTGAAATCTTTATTTCAGTTGAAACAAAGAAGCCAGCGCTACTGTTGTAGCTTTGATACAAGAGTGTGTAGCTGAGGGGAATTTGTAGGTAAGTTAATAAGAAGTGATGATAGTTCTTCAGTGCTCAACACACTGTTCAGTGGGAAGGGGGGTAGCAAGAGAGGTAAGAATGACTTGTGAACAACATTAATGAGGGGAATGTGATAAGGATTGATATTCATCATAAAGGGAGTGTGCTGCTGCAGATATTGCTGCCAAAGGTCTGTCAAGTACTTCAGGTAGGCCAGCTTGGGTTTTTCTGACTGCAGAATATATGAGCAAACTTCTTGACTTCAGGATCTCCAAGTATAGTTCTCCAGCAGGAGTCAGGTGTAGTGTGGTGTGTTCTCTTCCAGGCCTTAATCAGTGGGTTGTTGCAGTTGTGAAGTCTGAGGTATAATCTGGTTCTAAGGTAGAGAAGTCTGATCTTGTAGGGCATAAACCCAAAAGCACCAAGAATAGCATGTCTGTAGGGGCATTCAGGCAAATGAGGCACCAAGGAGGTAATGCACCATACTGCAAACTTGTCAAGCTTAGTGCAGTCTCTAGAAGTAAGAGAGAGAAGTGGTAAGCCAAATTCCAGGACAGGGAAGACAAACTGCTTGAGTAGAAGGAGGCAGCTGGAGCTGAAGTTGTAGGAGGAGTAACAGCCAGTAGCTTGTGGAGTGCCTGTCTTGCCAGGATAATTCTCTTCTTCAGGTGTGCTCCAGAGTCTAGTCCAGTAGGAAGGAAAGGAAAGCCAAGATATGTAGCAGAAACCTGAGCAGGTAGAGTGGAGTTCTCCAGTTGATGGGAGAGCCCAAAGGTACTGTCTTTGCAATGGAAAGCTGGAGATTATTCTTCTGCAGATACTGGTGGATGGTCTGGGAGTCTTGTTGCACATTGGAGGAGGATATTCTGATGTCATCAGCAAAGAGAGTAACCAGGCAGTCAGCTGAGAGTCTTGGGAAATCATTCAGGAAGATGGCAAACAGTATAGGACCAAGCACAGAGCCTTGAACCACTCCATTAGGAACTGAGAACACAGCTGATTGCTCACTTGGGTGCAGAATTCTTGCTTGTGGATCCAGAAACAGAGACCTGACAAGGAGGGTGAGAGAGGTACTGGAGAAGCATTGCAACTTGGACCAAAGCAGATTTCTGTCAACTGAATCAAAGGCCTTAGTAATATCAAACAGAACTGAGGGATACTTGCACTGGAGAGAGTGATCTTGGCTAAGTATGACTGCATATTCCAAGGAGAGGCCAGGAACAAAGCCAAACTGTGCAGGATGAAACTTGAGGGAGTCAGAGTAGAGCTCCTGAGCAAGCAGAAGCTCAAACACCTTTCTGCAGGTGGGCAGCAGAGATATTGGCCTGTAGGAGCTAGGATCCAGGTGCTTTCCTTTACCCTTGTACAGTGGCAGAACATTTGCAAAGGACCATTCCTCAGGAGTAGAAAGCTGGGCTGAGCATTGCTGAAACAGTGGAAGCAGAAGTGCAGACATGGCCTTGGTACTAGTCTTCAGAAGCTCATAAGAGATTGTGTCCACACCTGGAGCAGTAGAGTTGGGAAGCCTCTTGAGCACATTATGGATTCTCCTTTGATCAAGTGCAAGTGGAATGGGCAGAGTCTTGAAGTCAGGATGAAAGCCAGGAGTTGAGTACTGCTTTGTAGAGAAGAAGATGTTAGCCAGCTGCTCTGTTGAAGGTAACTTCCTGGAAGAGGGCCTCATTGCCCTGTAGAGTCTTGATACTGTTCTTGTTATAGAGTTGGAAGATTGCAGAGGCAAGGAACTCATAATATGATCCCAGAGCTGAGTATGCAGAGTGTGGTGAATTGCCTTGGAGTGGTGTATTGCTGTCAGGAGGAGTTTCTCTGTTTTTGGGTTAGGGAAACTCAGGTAGCTTTGTTGCAGGGCTGAAACAATGGATTCCCATTTTCTTGAGGTAACAGCAGTAGTCTTGCATGGCAGTGAGAGGGAGGCAGACACCAGAATCAGATGCTTCACAAAGAGCCAGGCATAGTTGAGATCATCTGGCAGAGAAAGTAGCAAACTGGCAAGCGTCAAGTAGTTCCCAAAGTCTTTCTTCTGATTCTTGGTAGCTTTGTGGGTGAGCACAGTAAGTTTTGGCAGCTTCTTCTTCACAACTGGTTGCATAGAAAGGGACCAGGCTGGGTGGTCAGAGGCTCTCAAGGATCCTAGCTCAGCTGCAGAGAATTGCTTGACTTCATTCACAAAGTAGAGGGCAGCAGCAGAAGGGCAGATCCAGTCAACACATCTTTTCTCAGATTGAGCACCTAGTGCTAGCAGATGGCTTTCTCTCAGGAAGTTCAGTAGGAATGTAGACCTTGGCTTCATTCTTGCAGTCAGAGTAGTCTTGTTCTCAGGATGGGGAATGTTGAGATCTCCAAGCAAGATAACAGGTGTTGATATAGATTGCTGGTATTGCTGAACTTTCTGGCATATAACTTGCACTTCCTGAAGGGCAAGACTTGGAGGCAGATAGCAGAGCACCAGACTGATAGTTGGCAACTGGAGAGCAGCACAGTAAGGGGAGTAAAGAGGAACACAGAGCTGAGGAGGGTAGGGTTAGGGTTAGGGTTAGGGTTCTAGTGCTTTATTGGGATAATGAGTATTGTAATGGAAGATACATGCTAAAGGAGCCAATACTAGCTGATGTGAAGCCTGTGTAAGCAAGAGGGATAGCTGGGAGTGTTCAGAGTGTGAAAATTATGTCAAAGTGGTTTGAACATGAAAGGGCTAAGGTAATCTCATAGTAGCTGGTAATCATTTGTGTTAGTGGTACAGATATTTCAAGGCAGAAGCTCAGGTCTAATTGCAGCTATTATGCAATTTAGTCTTCTGACCAAAGCTCTCTGAGTATGAAACTGGAAGAGTGCATCAGTATCCTTGAATTCAAAGCATCTTTCAGCATGAGTATAGTAGAAGGGCTGCTTGCAGATTGGGCACTTGGAGCCCAGACATATGGTATTCATCCTCCATCTTATAGCCTGGAGGGAATAGAAGGTGCTCTTCAGGTACAATGACACATCAGCACCACTATGTGTGTGTCTACTGTCTTTTCTGATAAGCCTAATTCTATCCCTTGATGTAGTAACTTGTGATATATTCTGAAGTCTCCTTTGATGCATTGCAACCCAAAGGGGAATCTGTCCACCAGGAGGTGCACTGCTGTTGGCTAGTACATATTGTTTGTAGCCAGCTGGGCAATGTACTCCTTTTTTGATTAAAGAGTTTGGAGTAGTGTCTATTCTTCTTCCTACAATGGCATCTACCAAAGCCCTCAATGGGTTGTCAGGGCTAGACTTTGCAAAGTGCTGGCCAAACCTGATACTTAAAGTCTCAAATCTCTGGGATACTGATTCAATGCCAGTCAAGCTTTGAATCAATCTATGGTACTGTTTAGTATGATACAAAGAAGAACTTACTACCCAGCCTAAGCTTTCCCTTTGTACTAGTTCAATTCTGTGCAAGATATCAGGGCTGAGAGTGAAGTGCATCATTGGGGCAGAGTACTCCCAGCAAGATCTTAGGAAGGATTTGAATAATTGCAGTCTAACAAGGGGGGGCCATCTTGAACCTTTTGCCTGCAAAGTTCTCAGTAGTGCAAGAGCTTTTGATATACATTTGTCAACATAAAGTTGCCAATCAACACCAGTGCTACATACAGGTAGGCCTAGATAGTTGTAATAACTGGGAGCAGGAAGTGCTACTCCATCTAAGCAAAGACTCCATTGTGCTGAGGGACCAACATAAGCAGATTTTGCAACATTCACCTGCATACCATTGTTGTGGCACCAAACACTAAGACATTCCAGCATGTGATTGGCATGTTCTCTATCCTTTGGAAGGAGCATTATGTCATCTGCAAACAGCAGGGCAGAGGGAATATGGGAGAGTGAGTCAGTCTGATTCAAGGACTCAGCCAAGTCATCAATGTAAACATTGAATAGGAATGGGGAGAGCAGAGAGCCTTGGAAGAGGCCCCTATGCCTTTGAAAGGGAGATGACACTACCTGATTGACACTCACTGTGGAGTAGCATGAGGTGAATAAGGAGTGTACCAGTCTGATGAGCTGCTCAGAGGCCTTCAAGACTACCAGTTTTTTGAGGAGTATTGGTACAATAACTCTGTCATAGGCTTGCTTTAGGTCAATGAAGACTCTGTGAGGCCTCTTGTAGTCTTCAGCCAGGAAAAATCCATCATGGGAAACAACAGAATGGGTTACTGTTGAAAAGCCTTTTCTGAAGCCTGCTTGTGAAGGGTGAAATCTAGATACATCTGTAGAGTGGATGTATTTAAGTAAGCTTGCTTCAAATAATCTTCTGAGCATGCAGGTCTAAGGCCACTGGTCTAAAGCCATCAATTGTAGAAGACTCTAGTTTCTTTGGAATTGGATGAATATGAGATATGTTCCACTGGGTAGGAGTACATCCCAGAATGAGAAATTTCTGAAAGAAGAATCTTCAGATCATCTAGAAAGCTTGAGTTGCATGCCAGGACCTTAATAATCCTGATATGTAATGGGTCCATTCCTGAAGATTTTGAAGCAGGATATTTTCTGATTATCTTGTGAAGAGTCTTTGTGGAGAACCACTCAAGTCTCAGCTGTTGAGTCTGTAAAGGGAGTGCCAAAACCAGGTGCATGACCATGCAGCAGGAGTTCAACAGCAGGGGTAGCAAAGACTTCTTGAAAATAAAGGGAGGCATCATCCAAAGCAGAGACACTTGGATCCCTTGAGCTTATGGCAGTATCCACATTACAGAACTTCAGAGCTTGCTTGAAAAGTAATGAAGCTTTGCTGGCAGCAGAGGTGTTGTTGAGCTGATTGAGCACATTACTAGCACCTCTGTTTGGTCTGGACTTAGCTGCCTGAACAGAGTAGCTCCCAAGGCAGGTTTCACATATTGAGATTAGAAGAGAGTAGAACATAGTGAATGCAGCATCCACAGCTGCAGAGAGTCTTCTGATAGGCATATCAGAGGACAAAGAGGCAAGGTGTGCTTTCACACTGAGAAGAGAGGTGGAATGTTGTGAATATGCAGAGTTCAAGAGGCTCTGAGTTACTTGCTTATCTATTCCATATAGATAAAACTTTGAAGAGTCAGAAAGATGGACTGGAAAAGTGAGTTGCTTGGCATCAAAGAAGCTGAGCTCAGCCATCATAAAGAGGTGGTCTGAGAGATTTTTGGCAAGATCATGGCAGCAGGTCCATTGGGCAGTGTGGTCATACCTAACAAAGGCATGGTCTGGTGTGTTTCCTGATGGGTTAGGGACAAGATGATCAAGTCCTAGCTTCAAGGTAAAGCTCTCAAAAAGGTCAATTCTGGATTTTGGACCAATTCTTGAGAAGCCAAAGTTGCTACCAAAGTGAGTGTTGATGTCACCAAGTAGCAGGGCTGGAGCCTGAAGTGGCAGATATGAGGCCACTGTGGTGCATGTCATACTTGGAGGAAAGTAAACAGCCATCATAGTGGTAGAGAGCAAAGTGATAGAGAGAGTATGATCTGTGGAGACAACCTTTGACACATAAGGTCTCAAGTTTGGTGATATTAAGCAGAGGAGGCCAGCCTTCTCATGGCCTGTCTTAGGTTTAGGGTAGGTTCTTTTAGAAGTAGTGAGATATGAGGGGTGAGATGTATGTAAAGCCTGGTCTACAAACCAGGTTTCAGCAAGAAATAACAAATCAAAAGGCTTGTTGATTAAGTCCAATACTTGTGTCCATTTGTGAATACTTAGACCCTGGCAATTCCAGAAACCAATTTTCATAGAAGAGCAATTAGTCATTGGCATTTCTGGGGAGCACACTTGGAGGTACTAGCTGAGGCAGAAGTGGTGTTAATGCCTAGCATAGGCTCTTCTATGACTATCTCATCTGGGTTTGGGGGACATTTAGTAGCAGAGATGTTACTTGCAGGCTCCTCACATACCAGGGCAATACCACATTCTTTGGCCAAGTCAGCCAAGTAGGACTTATACAGGGGGTTCCTTGAGAGGCAGTAGGAATTTACTGATTCTCCTAGTGTATGCAGCCTTTACTTGTGCTGCAACATTAGGTGAAGCATTCTGGTCCAAGGGCTTGATAGGATTCACCTTTGGATGTAAAGTCAAGAATGGGAATATCTTTACTTTAGACACAAAAGAGTGCACATATGTAGCTGATAATGTGAACTCCACTGTGTTTTTGCCAATGAAGTCAATACTCCAAATCTTAGACAACTGAAATCTAAGGTCAAAGACCAAAGACTTGACTTCCCTAATTGGCTGGTTCCTGATACCTTGGAGGTATACTCTACACACCTTGTGGTTTGCCTCAGCCTGAGTACTGGTATAGGGAGGCTTAGCTCCAACACACTTCCTCATAGCTGCAATCATTCTGTCTACCTCCTCCTTTGTACCAGTCTTTGCATGTCTCTTTGCTATTTCAGCAAAGGTAGGCTTTGGGCTGGACACTGAAGAGGAATGGGGAGTAGCTGAGAGGGGCTGGGGTTGCACAACAGCTGAAGGGGAAGCAATAGATGTTATACTGCTTGAAGAAGGGTCTGCTAGTACTTGCACAGGTGCATTTGCAACTGGAGCTTTATTGGGTTGGCTTGGTTGTGTGTTGCTTGAGTTGCTTTGAGTGCTGAGAAAGTTTTCCATCAGCATGGTGAGTCTGTCAACCTTTTGTGCATAGTGGGCCATTGTAGTCTTCATGGCCTTAACAGCATTCTCCAGGTATCTGATTTTGGCCCTGGCAAATGGTGAGCAACCAGTGGCATTTCTCAATCTCTGCTGGGGTGAGCAAGATCTTCTACGTTTCTTGAGGGCTTGGAGTCTTAGAGATGAGCATGTTTGTGTTGTTGAGCAGGGTGACAGGCTAGCAGCACCATCCAAGTGCTCCAGTGAGGATTAGTACACCGGAAGATTGACAGTAGTGTCCATACTGCTATGAGAGGGCACAGGTGAGGTAGGGCAGCCTTGGTCTTCATTATCCAATGACATGCTTACATTCGGTAGCCTTTCCAAAGAATAAGGAGAGGTTGCTGAGTGTACTGGACTGCGCAGGTGGAGTAATTGTAGGATCAGGTATACTCAAAGGCAGTTTGTCTGCAGGTAAATGCATGCACTCTGTCCAAAAGATCTTGGCCTTAAACTTAGTAGCGCAACCTTTACACTTGAAACATCCATAGGTAGCATTGCCACTACCATTGGAGTCCTTTGTAAATCCAAGATGTAGGCAGCATTTAGGACATATTGCCCTAGATTTGTTGGATTCAAATACAGATAGGACAGTTTTGCTTGGTTCTGTTTGCCAGTACCATCCCCTGGGTCGAGATGTTGGCAGTGGGTTAGGGATCTTATCAGGAGGAATATTCATCAAAGATATTTGGATATAGAGTAGGTGTAGGTGTAGGAGTTGAAATCAAAGTAAAGTTAACAGTAATAAGTTGAAGCGGTGATGAAGATGATATGCTACTTATTGCATATTGCAAACTTTATTAGTTTCAAAATATTGGTGAGTCATAAAATGTAGAATGAATCATCCCAAGAGTGCGTTGCACGTATATAACTCAAGGAGCAGTTCATTTGAGACGCAATCAACCTTATTAGATACCTCAATGTTATTACTACACTAACAGTACATATTGGCAAAAACAATCATGTTTTCATTGTTGCCCATGATCCACTACCTCCTGTGACTGTTCAGTATCCTGACTACGCTGCGTAGCAGAAGCAGTGGCTTAGTGGAAATCAGCTTAAGACTCACACAACATACTGGAAGACAGTCATGGCAAATGCTCATATCCTCCTCAACCTACGAACCAACCGTGACCGCCTCAGCAGTCATTTGCAGGGGATAGTGTATCCGTCCATCTGGATTCACATCTTACACGAGAACTCAAACAGCTGTGTCAAAAGCTTGGAGTGACATTGTACATGACCATCCTCACTGCTTGGAGTTGTGTTCTGTCGCGGATGTCAGGACAGGATGACATTATCATTGGATCACCCTCGGCCAACCGCAATCACCTGATTGGATTCTTTGTCAACACACTAGCACTACGAATTGACCTAACAGGAAGCCCAACAATGCGCCAGCTTCTTGAAAGAGTGCAAAAGACGTCTCTTGATGCTCAGAATCACCAGGATCTGCCGTTCGAACAGGTTGTTGACATTGTGCAGCTGC
>MCFE01000258.1:0-111643 GCA_002104905.1 Basidiobolus meristosporus CBS 931.73 | reverse complement strand
ACCTAACCCTAACCCTAACCCTAACCCTAACCCTAACCCTAACCCTAACCCTAACCCTAACCCTAACCCTAACCCTAACCCTAACCCTAACCCTAACCCTAACCCTAACCCTAACCCTAACCCTAACCCTAACCCTAACCCTAACCCTAACCCTAACCCTAACCCTAACCCTAACCCTAACCCTAACCCTAACCCTAACCCTAAATCTACGGGAGATTATGTGTCCCTACGAGCATTTCAAAAAATAAAAGTTCTTCGAATTACTGTTTACTTTATTTTTTCTCTCTCTAAACATCTCACATCCACTTCGTTTCGAACCCATCTACATAATTCTTTAAAACGAACTCCGCACAAGGCATCTTACATTATTCACCCTAACCCTAACCCTATTGAAACAAACATTAGAGATGAAACAAAACATAAATTAGATTATTTATTAGAGAGGTTCTAGACCTCTTAATTGGCTTCTTTATTTGTACCTAGATTAGTTCTTAACTCAAATAAAGATTTCACCAACTTGGTGACTTTCCCTCCCCCTAACCCAACCCCAGTCTACTGGCCATTCCGGCCACAATTCAGCTACCGCAAACCAGTATCACTTAGCTCAGATATATTCAGATTCTCACTTCTCAGGCCTGGCTTTCCAGGAAACCTCTCTCAGACCTAGCTAACTAGGAAATATAGTACCACTCAGCTTCTCAACTCTCAGACCTGGCTTACCAGGAAGATATCTCTCAGACCTAGCTTTCTAGGAATAACTTCAGATTAACTTGGCTTCTTTAGATACTTGTCATAAGTAAATAAAGATTTCACCACTTGGTGACTTTCCTCCCCCCTAACCAAGAACACTTAGCCTTGTGGTTATCCCTAACCCTTCCATACCCATGGTTGTGGGTTCAAATCCTGGATCCAACAAAATTTGATCATTAAATTGATGTGTGCTCATTGGGAGATGGCTTGATCAACCATCGGGCAAAGTAAAGGCTCTGATTGGCTGAAATCCTTGAAATGCTAATTGGTCAAATTTGCCTAGTAAATTTGGCCAGTGATTGCCCAGAAATACCCCTCAGTTCCCCCAGTCTACTGGCCATTCTGGCCACAAACAAGCTACCGCAAATCAGTACAACTCACCTCAGATATACTCAGATTCTCACTTCTCAGGCCTGGCTTTCCAGGAAACCTCTCTCAGACCTAGCTAACTAGGAAATATAGTACCACTCAGCTTCTCAACTCTCAGACCTGGCTTACCAGGAAGATATCTCTCAGACCTAGCTTTCTAGGAATTACTTCAGATCAACTTGGCTTCTTTATATACTTGTCATAAGTAAATAGAGATTTCACCACTTGGTGACTTTCCTCCCCCTAAGCTTTCTAGGAATAACTTCAGATTAACTTGGATTCTTTAGATACTTGTCATAAGTAAATAAAGATTTCACCACTTGGTGACTTTCCTCCCCCTAACCCTAACCCTAACCCTCTGGTGTCTGCCTCCCTCTCACTACCATGCAAGACTACTGCTGTTACCTCAAGAAAACGGGAATCCATTGTTTCAGCCCTGCAACAAAGCTACCTGAGTTTCCCTAACCCAAAAACAGAGAAACTCCTCCTGACAGCAATACACCACTCCAAGGCAATTCACCACACTCTGCATACTCAGCTCTGGGATCATATTATGAGTTCTTTGCCTCTGCAATCTTCCAACTCTATAACAAGAACAGTATCAAGACTCTACAGGGCAATGAGGCCCTCTTCCAGGAAGTTACCTTCAACAGAACAGCTGGCTAACATCTTCTTCTCTACAAAGCAGTACTCAACTCCTGGCTTTCATCCTGACTTCAAGACTCTGCCCATCCCACTTGCACTTGACCAAAGGAGAATCCATAATGTGCTCAAGAGGCTTCCCAACTCTACTGCTCCAGGTGTGGACACAATCTCTTATGAGCTTCTGAAGACTAGTACCAAGGCCATGTCTGCACTTCTGCTTCCACTGTTTCAGCAATGCTCAGCCCAGCTTTCTACTCCTGAGGAATGGTCCTTTGCAAATGTTCTGCCACTGTACAAGGGTAAAGGAAAGTACCTGGATCCTAGCTCCTACAGGCCAATATCTCTGCTGCCCACCTGCAGAAAGGTGTTTGAGCTTCTGCTTGCTCAGGAGCTCTACTCTGACTCCCTCAAGTTTCATCCTGCACAGTTTGGCTTTGTTCCTGGCCTCTCCTTGGAGTATGCAGTCATGCTTAGCCAAGATCACTCTCTCCAGTGCAAGTATCCCTCTGTTCTGTTTGATATTACTAAGGCCTTTGATTCAGCTGACAGAAATCTGCTTTGGTCCAAGTTGCAATGCTTCTCCAGTACCTCTCTCACCCTCCTTGTCAGGTCTCTGTTTCTGGATCCACAAGCAAGAATTCTGCACCCAAGTGAGCAATCAGCTGTGTTCTCAGTTCCTAATGGAGTGGTTCAAGGCTCTGTGCTTGGTCCTATACTGTTTGCCATCTTCCTGAATGATTTCCCAAGACTCTCAGCTGACTGCCTGGTTACTCTCTTTGCTGATGACATCAGAATATCCTCCTCCAATGTGCAACAAGACTCCCAGACCATCCACCAGTATCTGCAGAAGAATAATCTCCAGCTTTCCATTGCAAAGACAGTACCTTTGGGCTCTCCCATCAACTTGGAGAACTCCACTCTACCTGCTCAGGTTTCTGCTACATATCTTGGCTTTTCTTTCCTTCCTACTGGACTAGACTCTGGAGCACACCTGAAGAAGAGAATTATCCTGGCAAGACAGGCACTCCACAAGCTACTGACTGTTACTCCTCCTACAACTTCAGCTCCCAGCTGCCTTCTTCTACTCAAGCAGTTTGTCTTCCCTGTCCTGGAATTTGGCTTACCACTTCTCTCTCTTACTTCTAGAGACTGCACTAAGCTTGACAAGTTTGCAGTATGGTGCATTACCTCCTTGGTGCCTCATTTGCCTGAATGCCCCTACAGACATGCTATTCTTGGTGCTTTTGGGTTTATGCCCTATAAGATCAGACTTCTCTACCTTAGAACCAGATTATACCTCAGACTTTACAACTGCAACAACCCACTGATTAAGGCATGGAAGAGAACACACCACACTACACCTGACTCCTGCTGGAGAACTATACTTGGAGATCCTGAAGTCAAGAAGTTTGCTCACTATATTCTGCAGTCAGAAAAACCCAAGCTGGCCTACCTGAAGTACTTGACAGACCTTTGGCAGCAATATCTGCAGCAGCACACTCCCTTTATGATGAATATCAATCCTTATCACATTCCCCTCATTAATGTTGTTCACAAGTCATTCTTACCTCTCTTGCTACCCCCCTTCCCACTGAACAGTGTCTTGAGCACTGAAGACCTATCATCACTTCTTATTAACTTACCTACAAATTCCCCTCAGCTACACACTCTTGTATCAAAGCTACAACAGTAGCGCTGGCTTCTTTGTTTCAACTGAAATAAAGATTTCACCTGTTGGTGACTGTCTCCCCCCCCCCTAGCTTTCTAGGAATAACTTCAGATTAACTTGGCTTCTTTAGATACTTGTCATAAGTAAATAAAGGTTTCACCACTTGGTGACTTTCCTCCCCCTAACATATTCAGTTGTATCTCATGATGCTTTTTACCTATCAGGTCATGAAGAAAGAAAACACAGAATCTTTATAGACCTAAAGCAAGCATATGATAGGGTAGTGATCCCAATACTCCTGAAGAAGCTAAAGAACCAGAATGTATCCAGTCAGCTTCTTAGGATTGTATGCTCACTCTTCTCAGCCTGCTATTCCACTATTAGTGTTAATGGTGTGATATCATCTCCATTTCCCAGGCTCAGGGGGCTATTCCAGGGATCTTTGCTTTCACCAATCCTGATCATTGTCTACATTGATGACCAGGCTCAAAGTCTCTGCTCCAATGACTCAGGAGCTGCTGTACCCTCTGCACTGTTATTTGCTGATGACATCCAATTGCTGCATAGGAGTCTCTCAGAAGCTAATCATTTGCTGAGTAAAGTCAGCCAATGGTGTACTGCCAATGGTATGGAGGTAAACACTGCTAAATCAGCATACATTGGTCCTACACCAGAGTGGAACATTTCCTTCAATAACTCCCTTCTGCCTCAACCTTCCTCTTACAGCTACCTTTGACTCCCAACTTGTCAAAGTGGTATTTCTTGGGCAGCTTACACTGAAAAGTGTATTCAAAGGGCTTCTGCCACTTTGAGATTCCTACAGCTCAAAGGGGCCAGATGGCATCCTCTGATTAGGCTACAGCTATTTGAGGCCTTTGTGAGGTCATCTTGGGAGTATGCTGCTTCTATGATGTGTTTGGCTGCTGATCCTGACCTCATTATGAAGCTACAAGCTCTGCAGCAAGAAGCTATTGGCTGGGTAGTCAATGCTTCTGACTACCATTCTAGGCAATATCAGAGGCTTATACATAGTCTGACTGGTATTGAGGCTGTGCCAATCAGATTTGAGACTTTAGGTATCAGATTTGGGCAGCACTATGCAAAAGCATCACCCAATAATCCTTTGAAGATCTTAGTCAATAAGATTACTAACAACTTAGTCCAAGCCACCCCAAAGTCATTGGTGAGAAAGAAGATACACTTTCTGGATGATTATAGAGATTATCTGGCCTCCAACAGTGTCAAGCCACCTAGTGAGCATATTCCTCTCTCTGTAGCAATGCATAAAAGGAAGCTGGAGAATATCTCCAGAGTTACTAGCTCAAAAGACAGAGTTGGACTTATTTCTCATGAGAGTAGACATTCCCATAGTGGGGCAGACATATCCCTTTACATCAGGAGTTCCTTCCTTGCCTTCCAGGCCATGAGGTGGACAATGAACATACTTTGCTTGAGTTCCAAGTGCTCCTACTGCAGCAGGTATTTTTACTTCTCTCATGTAGAGAGCAGCTTTGGGTTCAAAGATACCCAATCTTTGTTCCAATTTTACAAACAAAGAGAGCTCATCCAGAGACTTTCTGCTATCATATCTGCAATTAGACCTGAGCTTCTGCCTTCCTGTGAGATCCCTGCCTTCCAGGAAGTGGTAGTATAGCTCTACACTTTCCCTTGATGCTTTGCTTTCATATAACTCCCAGCTTTACTTCATTTTCTAACCTGATTTGTTGACAAACTTCTTTTCAGAACTTAACTCAACTTGAGCAGTATTTTGCCTTCACATTACCATAAATATAGCTTCTTTATACAATTTGCACTTTTCAAGTTGAATCAAGTTGAAATAGTATTACTATACTTGATCAAATTCAATAAAAGAATTTAGACCCGTAACCCTAACAGCCAAATTATTTTTTGTACGGACTGCCATGCAAGACTACTGCTGTTACCTCAAGAAAATGGGAATTCATTATTTCAACCCTGCAACAAAGCTGCCTGAGTTTCCCTAACCCAAAAACAGAAATACTCCTCCTGACAGCCATGCACTACTCTAAGGCAATTCACCACACACTGCATACTCAGCTCTGGAACCATATTGTGAGCTCTTTGCCTCTGCATTCTTCCAACTCTATAACAAGAACAGTGTCAAGACTCTACAGGGCAATGGGGCCCTCTTCCAGGAAGTCACCTTTAACAGAACAGCTGGCTAACATCTTCTCTATAAAGCAGTGCTCAACTCCTGGCTTTCATCCTGACTTCAAGACTTTGCCTGTCCCACTTGCACTTGATCAAGAGAGAATCCATAATGTGCTCAAGAGGCTTCCCAACTCTGCTGCTCCAGCTGACACAATCTCCTATGAGCTTCTGAAGACTGGTACCAAAGACATGTCTGCTCTTCTGCTTCCACTGTTTCAGCAATGCTCAGCCCAGTTTTCTACTCCTGAGGAATGGTCCTTTGCCAATGTTCTGCCACTGTACAAGGATAAAGGAAAGCACCTGGATCCTAGCTCCTACAGGCCAATATCTCTGCTGCCAACCTGCAGAAAGGTGTTTGAGCATCTGATTTCTCAGGAGCTCTATTCTGACTCCCTCAACTCTCACCCTGCACAGTTTGGCTTTGTTCCTGGCCTCTCCTTGAAATAAGCAGTCATACTTAGCCAAGATCACTCTCTCCAGTGTAAGTATCCCTCTGTTCTGTTTGATATTACTAAGGCCTTTGATTCAGTTGACAGAAATTGGCTTTGGTCCAAGTTGCAATGCTTCTCCAGTACATCACTCACTCTCCTTATCAGGTCTCAGTTTCTGGATCCACAAGCAAGAATTCTGCACCCAAGTGAGCAATCACCAGGGTTCTCAGTTCCTAATGGAGTGGTTCAAGGCTCTGTGCTTGGTCCTATTCTGTTTGTCATCTTCCTGAATGACTTCCCAAGACTCTCAGCTGACTGCCAGGTTACTCTCTTTGCTGATGACATCAGAATATCCTCCTCCAATGTGCAACAAGACTCCCAGACCATCCACCAGTATCTGCAGAAGAATAATCTCCAGCTTTCCATTGCAAAGACAGTACCTTTGGGCTGTCCTATCAGCTTGGAGAACTGCACTCTACCTGCTCATGTTTCTGCTACTTATCTTGTCTTTCCTTTCCTTCCTACTGGACTAGACTCTGGAGCACACCTGAAGAAGAGAATTATCCTGGCAAGACAGGCACTGCACAAGCTACTGGCTGTTACTCCTCCAACAACTTCAGCTCCCAACTGCCTCCTTCTACTCCAGCAGCTTGTCTTCCCTGTCCTGGAATTTGGCTTACCACTTCTCTCTCTTACTTCTAGAGACTGCACTAAACATGACATGTTTGCAGACTGGTGCATTTCATCCCTGGTGCCTCATCTGCCTGAATGCCCCTACAGACATGCTATTCTTGGTACTTTTGGGTTTGTGCCCTATAAGATCAGACTTCTCTACCTTAGAACTAGATTATATCTCAGACTTCACTACTGCAACAACCCACTGATCAAGGCCTGGAAGAGAGCACACCACACTACACCTGGCTCCTGCTGGAGAACAATACTTGGAGATCCTGAAGTCAAGAAGTCTGCTCAAAATATTCTGCAGTCAGAAAAACCCAAACTGGCCTACCTGAAGTACTTGACAGACCTTTGGCAGCAATATCTGAAGCAGCACACTCCTTTATGATGAATATCAATCCATATCATATTCTGCTCATTGATGTTGTTCACAAATCATTCTTACCCCTCTTGCTACCACCCTTCCCATGGAATAGTGTCTTGAGCACTGAGGAACTTTCATCACTTCTTGTAAACTTACCTACAAATTCCCCTCAGCTATGCACTCTTGTATCAAAGCTACAACAATAGCACTGGCTTCTTTGTTTTAACTGAAATAAAGATTTCACATGTTGGTGACTGTCTCCCCCTATTTAATTTTCATGTACTAGGTACCTGATATTTTGGTGAAATTATTCCAAGTAAATCCCAAAAAGAAATTTGGTCAGTATTCTCTAAGATTTGAAGGTAATGATGTAAGTGAACAAGTTAGGTAAATATTCAGCTGGAATTCCCAATCTTTACAACTTATACATTCAATAAATCAGCAAGCAAAAGCCACATAATGTACTTGTTTTCTCAATCACTTCCAATATCTACAGAACTGTTACAACAAAGTCTCATTTTTCCTTTGTTCAATCATTAAGTGAAAGACCATATAACCTGCATGCTCTCAATTCACTCTCAATATCTCCAAAGCTAATACATAACTAGTTTTCCTTACTTTATTTATCCCAATAGTAAACTGGAAGCTAAGCACAAGTTAAGTCCCCATATATGAGATCTGTGGTTTCTTACAGGCTTCATTATTCGGAAATAATGCAGATTTGTACTTGGGAATAAGGGCAATACCAATTGTGGTGACTTTCCCTCCCCTGACCGTTGACTGGAACAAAAATAAGATCATCCATCCAAATCAATATTCGATTTTGGGAATATATTAAATTAAGGTTAAATGGTCAATGCAATAGCCAGAAATCTCCTAGACCAATAATCAGGGTCACGGAAAGGCGTAACCCATCATATTAATTAGCCTACTTTACTTGGGAAAATTCTATTTGTGGATCAAGCTGCGGATATTGCACTGCGGTCGAGCGCAATATAAAACATACAGTGCAGAAAGTCATACCACAGCCATACCTAATCCCATGACCGTGGTACAATTGAGACAAGAGACTGCCGCTGACTATGATGCTGTCTATAATGTGAACAAGCTCGCATTTAACGGTCTCGATGAAGCCGATCTTGTGAACAGACTTCGGACCTCTGAAGCATTTGTCCCGGAGCTTTCATTGGTGGCTGTTGAGAATAGTACAGTTGTTGGTTATATTTTGTTCACAAAAGTCACCATCGGAAGCTATATTAGTCTGGCACTGGCCCCACTTGCTGTTCACCCGGACTGCCAAAAGAAAGGAATAGGAAAGCTGCTGGTTAATGAGGGACACTCCAGAGCTAAGCAATTAGGATACAAGTCGGTCATTGTGCTAGGCCATGAGCACTACTACCCAAAGTTCGGATACTTGCCCGCAACCGAATGGAATATTCACTCGTGCTTCAATGCACCAGTCACCCATTTCAGAGCACTTGAGTTGGTCCCAAATGGGCTGGAGAACGTCTCAGGCGAAGTAATCTATGCCAAAGAATTTTTCACGTGATCCTGAAGCAGAAAAACTCGAACTCTATTATTTTTGCATAATCAATAAATTGAGCTGTATAAACCTTGACTTGGCCCAATCTATGGACACCCATTGTAGATGGCGATCACTGGTTCCAAAAGAGAGGCTAGCACTCGATGGCTTCGACATTAACGCCTATAGAAAATACAAAGGCCGGCAGAATGCCAGCAGGAATCACAGCCTTCTTCAAGTTACAACTTTGGATGCTAGATGCTCCAGTCACTTTGAGGGCAAGTGGTCATATTTCCCAGATGGACTCGAGCCAAAGTAACCCTCGCACCAAATTTAGTATCAACCAGCTCACTGATTCCGGAGTTATGGATATTTGAAAATGGATGAAAAATTCCAGCAGCATATTTTATGAAATCCGGTTTGAATTTTTCATTGCGTAAATTGCTACCATTAAATATTGATTGAAGTTGGTGATGAATCTATTTGTGAATTGTACAAATGATGATTAAAATTTGTTACCGCGACAACTCATAGTGGCAGTGATGTATCCAGAGAAATCAGTCACTGGGCAGAAAAACGTTATCTCCAAACCAGCATTGGGAAGATTGAAGGGTACGAGGTGGGTGGTGAAATGGTGGCTGTTAGGGAAGGCATAACACCCATCCTGGACTTCAGAGAAGCGCCTCAAGATCAACCAGGGCTGGGGCAGAGCCATCTTGGGCGAACACATCCAAGGTGGACTTGCGAATACCTTTGAAGATGCGGTCGAATGGAATGTTCTCGACACCAATTGAGGTGTCAATGTTGTAGTGGGCCTTGACGGTTGCGGAGAAGATATGGTCATCAGTATCCTGAAGGGCGGTGTTCTCGCAGAGATGAAAGTTGGTGAAGGAGGAGCCGGTAGTCTTAAACTCAAGATCTTCCAATCCAGACCCGATTCTCACGCTGTCAGCAGCAACCATGATCCAAGTCTCCCTCGTCCCACTGACATCACGGTAGAAGGCGTAAGGACGTGGCTCACCATTGACATTAATTCTGGTGCAAAGTTGTTGAACAATGTGGGCATTGGTATAGGTGACGCAAGAGCACAAGCACAACAAGTCCACAAAGTGCTTACCGAGTTCGTGGGAATAGCATTGATGGTCCTGACGTAGTTGGACTTCTTGGCAACAACATTGCAAGTTTTACCGAGGTTGGTCAACACTTCATTAATGTGGGGGTATCTATTGATGATGTATATATCAAGCTCATCCAACACCGCTGGTCCTGTGTTGACATCGATGGCCAACTCCACCACCACTCTTTCCTCCGTGATGGTGATGAGACCAGTTGTGTGTAGATGACTGTCTCTCATAGCGAACATATGGCCATCACCTCAAAGATCTTGTACTGAAGTCCACCGGCTCTACTTTCACCAACTTCCACCGTACGTCAGTCATGAGTCACACCAAGTATTCCCTCCTTGCGCTAACGCTCATCTTATGTATATATATTACGGATGCTGAGCAAACTAAATTATGAAACCTAGACATGGACTTTTGTTGTGCACACCAATGAATACTTTTTGACATCCTTTATTCTTTGTGAAATGGTTCTGCAAGCTGAACCAAGATTTTAATTCACGCCATCTGATGTGATTTCCTATCAATGTAGAATTGGTGCTAATGAACCTCACCTAGTATCTCCAAACATCTATAATTCGGCCCAAGAAGATACTTTATCCAATCTCAATAAGCCGATATGCAAATGTGTAGCTCTTTTAGTTCTCCAAATCACAGTTTACAGCTAAAGATTCTACTTGGCTTATTGGTAAGTTATAGGTTTCCCTATGAAAAAAATTAAGAAAAGGCCAGCAGAGTACTGTTAAATATCAGCTGAATTCCAAGTTTCTCTAAACTTACAACTCTCAATATCTCAGGCATCAGCCATTTGGCAGACAAACAGACATTTTTCCCAAGAGACTAAGTCAACTAGCATTCATACCAAATTCAGTAATTAGTCGTTCATTACTTTCACCAAAAATTGAAACTAAAAATTCAAAGGAAAAATACCAGCTGAATGCCAGCAAAATACCATGAGAGTACTAGCAGATTAATAGATGAGTTCCAAGTCTGAGATTGCTGATATAGTAATTTACTTGTCATTTAGTTTGTAAGAAATCAGCTAATTCTTTGCATCAGTGTAGGCCTAGAAGATGTCAGGATTTTCAAAATTGTCCAGCAACCCTTAAACCTTGCATTCCACTTCCTGGGACTATAATTAGCTCACTCACACCATTAGCTGTAGAAAGCTTTTCTAAAAGTACAAGTACTGCATGCAGCTTCCTGGGACCTTCCTTCAAGCATTCATATCTGTTGTAAATAATGAGTTTACATCCAAGTAATTCATATAGAATAAGATTTAACTTGGCTTATTGCTAAGTTATGAGCTATTTGCCTCAGATTTGGTTTGTAAGATATTGACTAATTCTTAGAATTACTAAAGGTCATGATGTTATCAGTATTTTCAAACCCTAAGCTGATACATATACTCAGGCTTAACTACAAAACTTAAATCTGCACTAAAATATCACTTAGAGTATTTCATAACTAACCAAATAGAGCTTATTTATGCACACTACTGTGATGATTTTGGAGCTACTGGACATGATTGGAAGTTCTATGATAGTACGTGGTTATCACCCAATGTTGGCGATATGATGGAACTAGTTGGGGAGTAAATAAATCCCAGTCAAGAAATTGTCTGGGAAATAACACACCAAATAAGTTGGCAAATATCTTTAGGCATCCTGCAATGTAGGCTACAATCCTACTCTCACCCTGGACAAGTGCCAGCGTACCTTTTTCAGCTAGGATGTCACATTGTTGATAAGCTCTACTGATTGCTCATCCAGTAGCCAGTTAAATATGTGCCTGCCGCTCTTACAGTTTCACAGCCCACAGTTAGAGCAAAATGACCACCATTCATTGTGTAAACCATAAAACTGAATATGAGATCACTGCACTGATCTTTAGTTTCATCTCCTAAAACAAAAGTGCTGCAGGATTCTGAGATGCAGGAAGTGACTGGGAGAACTCATAGACCATTTGATTTACATTGAGCGACTACAACATGATCTACCGCATTTGATATGATTACCCCTGTGTGCCCAATAACGAAGTATATACCATGAACCGGTAGGCACACAGTAGTGAATAAGCTAAATAAAGCTGAGATGTGCAAATTATGAAACTGAGGTTCTGGCAATTTCGCAGGCAAAAATAGTACGAAACGTGTAGCTGTAAATGGAGTTGCATTGAAATTTCCGCAAAAAATCAACTAAAATCCGAGTTTTTTACTAGGGATATATATGTCAAAAAATTACTATGTAAAGCCCGATTCATGAGAAAAAAAAACCAACGGATGAAACAGGCAAGAACTGTTGGATGCTATGAGAAAACTTCAAGCCATTGACAGTTCGAGGAATTCGAAAGTTTCCCACCGCTGCTGATACCATAGATTCTCCTGCCAGGATACCTGTTACATTACGCAGCATTGCCAGAAGTTACTTGGATACACACAAATCACCCTTATCAAATTGCTGCGGTGTATTTCCTCTACCATTAGGATGCAATTCATCGCCCTTGGGGCCATCTACCGTGTGTCCTTTGTACGTAGATGATAATAGCATGTAGAAGGGAAATCGTCACTTCGCAATTTACTCATTCCATTTTGTGGTACACAAAGTATCATGTGAAAACAATAGCACGATTAGAGATTAAATCATACATTGGCCCCAATTGGTATGGTATAGTTCGTGCAATTCATACAAGCTCGTTAAAATCTCGCCCTGTATCACTACTGATTACTGGTAGAATCACATCGTAAACTAATCCAGATATGGATCGTGTGATATTATCAGTGTACTGACCATACCAACAGGCTTGGGTGGTGAATACTTGCCTTTCATTTCGCAAGAAGCTAGCTTCAGTGAGTGAGAGGGCTGATAGCCAGGTAGCCCGCTTTAACCTGTTTGTGTAGAAACTAGAGATGGATTTGCCGAGCACTTACCATTACTAGGAGTGGATTCACCGAGGCTCGTTGCAATAAGCAACATCCAGATTCCCATGCTAACAAGTTTGAGTTGGTATGGCCTGTTTCTTATCGTGAGGGTGTGTGCTGAGAAGCAGGTAACTTGTTTCAACGTGTTCTTGTTGCAGTTAGAGATGGATCAGCAGAGTGCTTGTCATTACCAGGAATTGATTCGCTAGGGCCAATTGCAGTAAGCAACTTTAGAATTCCCACTCGGTGGCAGTAACCACATATTACACCAACCATGAACCATCATAAATAACCGCGGGGGGAGAGCCGCCATACCATCTTCAACATGAAATCCCTTATCATAGTCTCCGCTCTTCTTTCTCTTGTCCAGGTAGCTCACTCGAAAATCTACGCCACCATTTATGATGGGTACGACTTCAATGGTAACCAAGCAGACATTACCGCTGCAAGGTGCGTGAACGTTACTCCAAGACATTCCATCCGAGTCCGCTCCGGAAGCTGTGCTATTTACACCATTTTGGGCTGTGCTGGAGCAACAATTCACGATAATATCAGAAGTTCGTACCAAACCAAGTATGCGTTCGAAAGCATTCGGTGTAGGGATTAACGAGGTGTTCTACAGTACTCTATCCCTGGAACGGGCAGCAATAAAACCGATTTTTCCAAATACGGCTAGTGATATCGGGTAACATCGCATGATTTTGGTGCAGGTAACAAAGCTCATCTATTTGCATAGATGTGGTGGAGGCCTACTATCAAAGGGTCGATATAGAATGTTGTGAAATGATAGGTAGCGGTTACAGCCACAGCCAAAAGGGCTGATCATCAGTCCCTACTTTACCACCGGCTGAATACTTATCAACGGTCAGCCATTATCGTTATTATATGTGAATTATCGATGTGCACGAGCTAGACAAGGTACTGTGGGATGAACGGGTAGGTTTGCTAGGAATTCGCAATTTGGAGTTCGCACGCTGGGTTATCCACACAGAATGCGGTGCCCTTTACATCCCCGGTTTTCGACGTCGCTGCTTTAAGTAATCTCCTGATTTCTACTCTTCATTTCGAACATAAAGGAGATTTTAGCCAAGCCAGTTAGCATCAAAGATGGAAACCTGTCAATGATTACGATCTTTCAACTCTCATTATGCTCGTATATCTTGACGTCAACCATATAGCCAGTTGGTCTTCACTAAATACATTCTCACCAACTAAGGCTTCCGGGTCGAAAATCTCGTAGTCAGGATATCAGTGAAATGGATTGGGTTGCTATGCTTGGACTCAATCATTATAACCGGATCTTTGGGGTGCACCATCAAGTTTGGCCCTTGATTCGGAAATCTAGGCTGCACACACTCACCGATTGTTAACCCCATGATGATGTGGAACCGGCTGCTCTGGTATGTCCACAAACGTAACTCACTCAGTGGACATCAACGATTATATTTCGCATAGTGGGTAGTCTAAGTCTCTACTGATCGCATAGATAATTCCCAACACACCAAACAACCTAGGTGGTGAGACTCAATGATGGATCCGTGTGCACATCTTCCCATCGAATGGATGAAGCAGTAAAGAAAGTAAACAATATCGGTTTGATAACCGTTGGTAGTCCAATACGATCGGATGAACTCGCAAGATATATCTCGATCTAATGCAGCATTGACAAAATGAACAGCAGCACTATGGCTTGATATGCTACTTCCAATTGTAGCGTTGCACGTAGAGTTTCTCAGAAACAAATCAACCTCTTCACCATCAGTGAGTGTATTCCCTCAACAACATTTCATAAGTTGGTCGCAAATGGAGTTGCGAGTTTTTCTTTGTAACAGTAAAGTGCTAACGAAATGAGGCCAAACCGTGCAAGTTAGTCCTCAGACGAAGTATGCACATATCGTGGGAGACCTTATCAAGGCATCTGCCAAAGGCGGTATGTTGCAAAATTGGCTGATCAAGATGTTGAATACGGATTTACAACTTGGTGTCGTGCTATTTCTGTGTCATGAGCTTCACTCATGAAATTACTTAGGTATTTACTATTTCGGGTTCCTGCTGTGACAATGCAGTGGGCCTTTTAGATGTTAAGAACGCGTACATTGGCCCAAGTGGGTCTGGCAACTTGACGGTGGCTTACATACTGAATAAATATGGGATGGGTAGGTGGGAATTCTGCAGCCACATGTTTTACAGTGTTTGGGTGTTTGAGAATGTGAAGGATTGTCGACAACTGATTTTCCCAGCTGTGTTATAGAGGGAGCCAAAAAATGCTAAATAATGGCGTTAGAGGCGTGGTAGTTGCATTGATTTCTCACAAATAGAAGCCAAATACCAAGTCGAATACTGGCATTGAAAAGCGTGACATCTAAATAGACGTGATTAAACTTATTGGGTTAAACAACATTCTTCTGGTGGTGGTGACGGCCCAGGGCTTCTGGGCTGACCTCTGGTATGAGCAGCTCTACACCAATGGCACAGTGCAGCGCATGTGAAATTCAATATAGCTGAGATACACCCAAGAAAATTCTGTTTTTTTCCAGCACTGATAAGAGAAGAGCTACTGAACGCTTTAGAACGAATGTCTATTTATTGCAATCGATATTATACCGGTTACAACTGATACTGCGCATCTATTCGTGCAAATCGCACTTATATATCTGGTTTCTAGCCATAAGGCCCAATCACATTGAGAGCATCGATTTTGTTGACATTCTACGCCCTACCATGACCACTTAGCAACTCTGAGCAGAATTGCATGGAATCCAAACAGGATGCAACCTGGCCATACATCATCACTTGTGAAATCTGCTAAATAAATATCTTCCAAGAAACAAAGTTAATCCCTCTTCATGGCATGGATGATATCACAAGCTGAGAATGCAGCATGACTGGTATATTACCTTTCAATATGTGCATATTCGTTTGTTTTATAACCTTTACATTCACTGGAAATATCTATACCCCTGCACCATTTGCTATATTCAGTCCCACTAAGAAGTGTTAACCAAAGCGATGATAAACTGAAACGTAAGATAACAACCGATTGGAGCGCTTACGATGTGGCCCGATGTGTGGGTCTGAACAAAAACAGATGCTTATCGAATATCTCCGATACCCCTAGTACTGGAACTGGCGAACTGCTTCACGATCATTACTACCCACTTTGTGGCTTATTTGGGCTAGAAAACTTCAAGTGGAAAGTTCTTCGAGAATACACAGTAGCCATCTCTGGTAATATTTATGCTGGAGAGAGCGGTATGGATTCAAGATCTAGTGAATATATTTTGGAGGCGATTAGACTAGTCCATGTGTAGAATACCGAGCAGGAAACATGTATCCTGGCTTCCAGAAACGGGAATATCTCTGTACTGTAGACTAATCAGCAGGCCATCTCGTAATAGGTCAAAACAGCGGTTACATGATTACCTCACAAGTCTAGTACGACTGTAAACGAACCAGTAGTTGAGACCAAATACTCCGTACATGATAATCAACATGCTTGTTGAGTGGCTTAAACACCTGATGCAGTTGCGCTTTGCAGAATACCACTTGTGAGGACCGAGTTCTCGGTGTCTCGTGACACATGTATTCCTGCATTTGCTAATTTGGTCCACCTGATACTCTCTTGGTGATATCTCTGACAGGTAATCAAGCCCAGTGCATTGCTTCAATGGAAGTGATCAATGATGTACGTTGAGGTTCAGCATGTAGAGTTAAAAAAGAGATACTTTTAGGGTTAGCGTGGAACGGCTTCCAAATCGGTCCTCAGAGAGTTCCAGAATGAGTTTAGTCAGCGAAAGATAGAAACATCAGCTTGGATATTGGTTTTTCCTTGGCTTGCTGGGTGATCTGAAGTCTAGACTTGAATATATTTGGGGCATGGAAAATCCTACCATACAGCCCAATGAAGCGCCATAAAGTTGGAAGAATAACGTTATTACTAAATCAATCCAACTCCCCAGCAATGAGTGCAAACCTAATACCAGGCAACCACGGTGATTTGGCTGTTCAATCAAGCCTGATATGCTATTAAACACACTGTTGATAAGCATGGCAAACACTCATCGTTGGCGCAGGATTGTTCCAAGCAATTTTATAGGCTTTCCGTGGATAACGGGACATAGAGTTGGATGAGCAAGATGAGCTGGAGCATATCTGCTCAATGTGTAGTTGGGTGCATGGTTACAACCACTCCTCCCTAATAATGAACTCAATACATGCGAATGGTTCCATCACATACCTGCTCCTACAAGATCTTGACTGATCTGAAGAAATGTTTATACCGCTCAGATAGGAAAGAAAATCATAATCGAACCCATGAGGAGTAAATCAATGATTGGTAGAGTGACGATCCTTATCGGGGTCCCTAGCAGATCTGATGCTTGCTAATAGGTGCGATCACATAGACTTACCATATTTGGGATTCTAGGGACATCACAATTAAACAGCTTGACATATTTGATCGTATCAGCACTCTCCAGTATACCTTACAGTCTTCTTTTAAGAATTACCACTTCTAGAATTGCAGACACATTAGAATTAATCCAGACTACATGTCTAGCCATCAACAATAGCTTCTGCAATAGTAGGCCTGTCCTTCACGAGGGTTTGTTCAAACCTACAAGTAGAGCGTAAGGATGCGCAAATATTTGATTTGCGAGCCGTGCTAATACCGATGCAGCCACTCCAAAGAATGGGATCGCATAGGGCACCTCTCATGAAAGTTGTGCCCCAAGTTGGCCATAAAGTGATGGATGGCTACGATTGGTTTGACGTTACTCCGCAGAGTCTGTGTGGCTGACCCAGGCTTGGGTAGTGCGCAACGATTAGATTAAACTACAAAGTATATCCTTTATAAGTTGGAATTGCTGGAGGTCGGGGATTTAGACACAAAATTCAGCCGACCCTTGATGTAGCTAGGTTGGAACGGCCAGTGCGCTTCTTGCGCAATTGTGGCCCACTCGAGAAAAACTAGAAGCCGGCGTTTACATTTAATAGTAAAGATCTTGCATGAGATATACTCTAGGATCATTCGAATAGGAAATGGAAACGGTGTAACAATGTCATTTATGCGTAAGCTAACGGAACTGGCAAGTGGCACTCCAAAATCGGTGCCAGCTCTATAATGGGCTGTCGACTTGAGTTGAGTTATTCTTAACACCCGTGTAATGTGCGCCTGGCGAGCTAAATTACCATATCCCGGAATCGCTACGATGAATTTGTCATATCGGTTAACAATTCTCATTTGTTCGTCAACCTAGACTATCAACATGGTGCTGATAGCAAAACCAAATAGTAAAAGCGCACCGAAGATGGTGTAGAGCTTTCACAGTCGGATTAGTTTTCAAATTTCGAATTCCAGGGATTGCGAGGCATATAAATAGTTGGCTGGTATGGAACGAGCACCAGAGTGTTTTTAGAATCATGTGGATCAGGTCTGGAGCGACAGCTTTCCTAGCTGTCTTAACAACCCAACCGGCTTTGGCTCTGCCCCCCCAAACAGCAACGTTTGAGCCTGGAGCTATCAATACCATCAATGGGTTAGCTTCTACGCTTACTTCCGCAGTAAAGGTCACAACACTTCCCGGATCTTGCAATGAGAAGGCTGCTTCTTGTTTGCCGAACAACAAACACCTATACAAAGAATGTGTCCAAGGACGTTGGAACGTATATGATTGCGGCTGGCAGGAGAAACCGGTAAGAGAACGGTACGTCTGCGTTGAGGCTGGAAATGGGAAAGTAGACTGCGAATTGCCGATGAAAGCCTCATTAATGACAGCCGGCACAGTGGAGATTGCTACGAAATCGACGAAGATTGTGGCAGAAACCTCCATCTACATGGGGGATAAAACCTGCAAGAATTCGTGGTCAGGCAAATGCGTAAGCGATTTTGACTACCAGATATGCGCTGATGGTAAGGTAGTGCAACTGCGTTGCCCACGTGGCCAGAGATGTTACACCATGCCTGAAATAGATATGTGGTGGTGCAACACGCCTGAAGAACAATCGATAACAGATGCGCCGATTCCAAGTTTATCGCCAAATGCAGAGTGCCAACCAGGCCCCGGAACGTGCATTGATCATAGCACATACAAGTTTTGCTCCATACAAGGAAAGTGGATAAAGACCTCATGTCCACCAGGAACCACTTGTAAATACGGCCGGTGCATCATGGAAAGAGTAACTGGAAGCGTGATACAGCAGACCAAAGTAGTCACTCATGCTGAATCCAGTATAGTGGCCACGGTGACTGTAACCGCTGTAAATAACTGCCCTGCGGAGTATGAATGTACAGAGCCAGGGTACGGAAGGCTGTTTAAGAAGTGCATCAATGGAGAAATGAAGCCGTTTGGATGCGACACAGGTGCGCTCTGTATAAATTGGGTTAATGACGATTTGCAATGGATGGGAATAGAGTGCATTTTGCAGGTTGCTGGTGTACTGCCATCAGCATCTTCGCCTTCATCTTCACAATCGCCAATACTATCATCAGTACCATCGCTACCATTAGCATCTTCCACGTCGCTATCTATTGATGTGCGACCTATCAGCTCCGTTAGTAGCACCAATGAACCTCCAACATGTAAAAAAACCACCTGTGAAAATGAAGGTCGTAGTGGAATAATCAACGCTTGCATACATGGTAAGATAAGAAAATACCAGTGTAATGCCAATCAGGTTTGTCGAACGACGAGATTCGGCCCAGCATGTGCCGGAAAAAACACACAAAGATCCGCTATGTCTGGATGGCACAGGTCTTTGCAGGTAACAGGGTCCTCGACACATAGCCAATCTCGATTTACTATGCAACCTAGCCATTCCTTGAACGATAAATCCGATAATGCCAGCTCGTTTTTGCCATCGGGAGATGCGACTCGCTCACATTTTTCAATACAGAAGAGCAGCGATACAACTAGCAGCAAATCAGCCAACAAGTCTGTGAACCACTCAAAATACAATCAGCCAACTAAATCCGAGGATTATTCGTATTCCAACCACCTCAATAAGTCCACTCACACCACTGGATCTTCAGCACAGAAGACCTCCAGTGAACGCGTTAGGAAGTCAGTTAGCAAGCATGAGGAATCATCCATCTCCAATACACTAAAAAGGTCCTCCACCAAAAAGACCACCACCGAGTCTGACCACAAGGCTGCTAACAAGCATGCGGAATCATCTACATCCAATATGATCACTGACAATAAGTCGTCCAGCAAGCACAGGGAATCATCAATCTCTTATAAGCCCACCGCGACTACAGCCAAAAAGAACTCCAGCAAGCCAGATCATAGGGCTGCAGGCAAGAATGGTGTATCATCAATCTTCCATAAACCTACTAGATATTCCCGGTTTGCTCGTCCTACAAAGTGCCCAATCAAGAGGACATCCGTTAGGTCTGCTTATAAGCCTCCTAATTCTTCAGTCAAGAAAAGCCCTAGTAAATCTACCCATGGGGCCGCCGATAAGAAAAAGAAGTCATCCATCTCTCATAAGGCTGCCGAATCATCTCACCGTACTGAACACGCAGATTCCTTTATAACGAAGACGCATTCTACTGATCCGTCTATTGAAAGAACCTCAGACGTGGAAACTTCTCATTCCGTCCACCCTACCAAATCATCGGTGAAGAATCCGACTTTACCCACACATAAGTCCGTTAGTAGAGATGCAGAATCTTCCCTCACTCATATTATCACTATATCCTCAATGGTGGGTCCTAATGAGTCGGCTCATAAGCATACCGGCAAACACAATGAACCATCACATCCTAACCGCCGTACAGAATCTTCACCGGAAAAGACCCCTGGTAAATCTGCTCACGAATCAGTTCGCAAGAATGAGGAGCCATCGATCTCTCATAAGGCCAATGACTCGCTCCATTCTTTCCCTGCTCAACCATTTGCTACAAAGGCATCCAGGGAATCTGTTCATAAGTCCGTTAGTAAGCAGGCGGAGTCAACGATCCCACATGAGGCAGCTGAAACTTCCGACTCTGTTCACCCTACTGATGCTTCAGCTAAGAAGAACTCCAGTAAATCTGCTAACAAACCTGTGAGCAAGCATGAGGAACCTGCACGTTCTGCTCGCCACGCTGAATCGTCAAGGGACAAGACTCCAAGAGAGTCTGCCCCCAAGTCTGTCAGCAAGTCTGAGGAATCTACGATCTCGCATAAGCCTACCGAGTCATCGGCCAAGAAGAGCTCTGGTGGGTCTGTCCGTAAGGTTTCTGGCAAGGCCGCCAAGTCTACTCACGCCACTGGAGCTTCAGCGGAAGAGACACCCATTAGATCTGCCCACAAGTCTGTTAGCAAGCCTAAGGAATCATCTGTCTCCTATAGGCCAGCTGAGCCCTCCACCACAAAGACTACCAATGAGACTGAACACAAGGCTACGAACAAGCATGCGGATTCTTCGATATCCCATCAGGCCACGGACAGCAAGTCATCCAGCAAGCAAGAGGAATCCTCACGTGGTGAATTATCTCACTCTTCTCACCCTACAGAGTCCGCCGCAAAGACCCATCCTACTGAACACTCATCTCTAAGAAAGTCCAAGGTTACTTCCCATTTCACTCGCCGCACCGGGCCATCCGCAGAGAAAACTCCCACCGAGTCCGTTCATGTGAATGTTAGCAAGTCCGCGAAATCATCCATCTCCAATGAGGCGACTGAATCATCTCGCTCTATCCACCGCATTGGAACTTCAGTCAAGAAAGCTTCCAGTGAGCCTGCTCACAAATCTCCCGGCAAGCATTTGGAATCTTCACGCTCTACTCATCGCATAGAGTCTACCCACTCGATTGGTTCTTCAGCTAAGAAGACCTCTGGTGAATCTGCTCAGAAGTCAATTAGCAAGCACGAGGAATCATCAAACACACACATGGCCATTGATTCGTCTCGTTCCCTCTATCCTACTGAATCCTCAGCACAGAAGACCCCCAGCAATCCTGCCCACAGATCAGTAAGCAAGTCTGAGGAATCGGTGACCTCGAATAAGCCAACTGAGGTGCCGATCAAGAAGAGCTCTAACGAGCCTGCTCACAAGACTACAAGTAAGCATGCGGAGTCGTCGATCTCTAGTAAAGCTACTGAAGGGCCCACCTCCGTGCACCCTACTGGAGCCTCAGCTAAGAGCATTAGTGGGTTTACTCACAAATCTAAAGGCGAGCCCGAAGAATCCTCACATTCCACTCAGCACACGAAGTCCACTCACAGTACTAAATCCTCGACGGAAAAGGCATCTAGTGGATCTGCTCACAAATCAGTTAGTAAGCATGAGGGATCATCGATCTCTCATAAGGCAACTGAAGCTTCCAACTCTGTTCATCCTACCGATGCTTCAGCTAAGAAGAGCTCCAGTGAATCTACTGACAAACATGTGAGCACGCATAAGGAACCTACACGTTCTACCCACCAGGTTGAATCCTCTATGGACAAGAGCCAAAGTGAGTCTGCCCACAAATCTGTCAGCAAGTCTGAGGAATTTACCACCTCACATAAGCCTACTGAATCATGGGCCAAGCGCAGCTCAATTGATTCTGTCGCCAAGCCTGCTAGTAAGCATGAAGAATCATCGATATCTCATGTGGCAACTGAAACTTCCAAATCTATTCATCCTACTGGGTCTTCAGCCAAGAAGAGCTTCAGCGAGTCTACTCATGAGTCCGTGAGCAAGCATGAGGAGTCTGCATATTCCATTCACCACACTAAATCCTCCATGGACAAGAGCCAAAGTGAGTCTACCTACAAATCTGTCAGCAAGTCTGAAGAATCCAAGATCTCACATAAGCCTTCTGAGTCATCGGTTAAGAGGAGCTCAAGTGGGCCTGTCACTAAGACTGCTAGTGAACACAAGAAGCAATCGATTTTCCACAAGACAACTAAAATTTCGAATCCTGTCCACCCCGCTAAATCGTCTGCTAAGCAGAGCTCTAGCGTGTCGGCTCACAAATCTGTAAGCAAACATGGAAACTTATCACATTCTACCCGCCACGCTGAATCGTCAAGGGACAAGACTCCAAGAGAGTCTGCCCACAAATCTGTCCGCAGGTCGGAGGAATCTACGATCTCGCATAAGCCTACCGAGGCATCGGCTAAGAAGAGCTCTGGTGGGTCTGTCCGTAAGGTTTCTGGCAAGGCCGCCAAGTCTACTCACGCCACTGAAGCTTCAGCGGAAGAGACACCCAGTAGATCTGCTCACAAGTCTGTTAGCAAGCCTAAGGAATCATCTGTCTCCTATAGGCCAGCTGAGTCCTCCACCACAAAGAGCACCAATGAGACTGAACACAAGGCTATGAACAAGCATGCGGAATCATCGATATCCCATCAGGCCACGGACAGCAAGTCATCCAGCAAGCGAGAGGAATCCTCACGTGGTGAATTATCTCACTCTTCTCACCCTACTGAGTCCGCCGCAAAGACCCATCCTACTGAACACTCATCTCTAAGAAAGTCCAAGGTTACTTCCCATTTCACTCGCCGCACCGGGCCATCCGCTGAGAAAACTCCCACCGAGTCCGTTCATGTGAATGTTAGCAAGTCCGAGAAATCACCCATCTCCAATGAGGCGACCGAATCATCTCGCTCTATCCACCGCATTGGAACTTCAGCCAAGAAAGCTTCCAGTGAGCCTGCTCACAAATCTCCCGGCAAGCATTTGGAATCTCCACGCTCTACTCATCGCATCGAGTCCACCCACTCGATTGGTTCTTCAGCTAGGAAGACCTCTGGTGAATCTGCTCAGAAGTCAATTAGCAAGCACGAAGAATCATCAAACACACACATGGCCATTGATTCGTCTCGTTCCCTCTATCCTACTGAATCCTCAGCACAGAAGACCCCCAACAATCCTGCCCACAGATCAGTAAGCAAGTCTGAGGAATCGGTGACCTCGAATAAGCCTACTGAGGCGTCGATCAAGAAGAGCTCTAACGAGCCTGCTCACAAGACTACAAGTAAGCATGCGGAGTCATCGATCTCTAGTAAAGCTACTGAAGGGCCCACCTCCGTGCACCCTACTGGAACTTCAGCTAAGAGCATTAGTAGGATTGCTCACAAATCCAAAAGCGAGCCCGAAGAATCCTCACATACCACTCAGCACAAGATGTCCACTCACACTACTAAATCCTCGACGGAAAAGGCATCTAGTGGATCTGCTCACAAATCAGTTAGTAAGCATGAGGGATCATCGATCTCTCATAAGGCAACCGAAACTTCCAACTCTGTTCATCCTACCGATGCTTCAGCTAAGAAGAGCTCCAGTGAATCTACTGACAAACATGTGAGCACGCATGAGGAACCTACACGTTCTACCCACCAGGTTGAATCCTCTATGGACAAGAGCCAAAGTGAGTCTGCCCACAAATCTGTCAGCAAGTCTGAGGAATTTACGACCTCACATAAGCCTACTGAATCATGGGCCAAGCGCAGCTCAATTGATTCTGTCGCCAAGCCTGCTAGTAAGCATGAAGAATCATCGATATCTCATGTGGCAACTGAGACTTCCAAATCTATTCATCCTACTGGGTCTTCAGCTAAGAAGAGCTCCAGCAAATCTACTCATGAGTCCGTGAGCAAGCATGAGGAGTCTGCACATTCCATTCACCACACTAAATCCTACATGGACAAGAGCCAAAGTGAGTCTACCTACAAATCTGTCAGCAAGTCTGAAGAATCCAATATCTCACATAAGCCTTCTGAGTCATCGGTTAAGAGGAGCTCAAGTGGGCCTGTCACTAAGACTGCTAGTGAACACAAGAAGCAATCGATTTTCCACAAGACAACTAAAATTTCCAATGCTGTCCACCCCGCTAAATCGTCTGCTAAGCAGAGCTCTAGCGTGTCGGCTCACAAATCTGTAAGCAAACATGAAAACTTTTCACATTCTACCCGCCACGCTGAATCGTCAAGGGACAAGACTCCGAGAGAGTCTGCCCCCAAGTCTGTCAGCAAGTCTGAGGAATCTACGTCCTCGCATAAGCCTACCGAGTCATCGGCCAAGAAGAGCTCTGGTGGGTCTGTCCGTAAGGTTTCTGGCAAGGCCGCCAAGTCTACTCACGCCACTGAAGCTTCAGCGGAAGAGACACCCAGTAGATCTGCTCACAAGTCTGTTAGCAAGCCTAAGGAATCATCTGTCTCCTATTGGCCAGCTAAGCCCTCCACCACAAAGACCACCAATGAGACTGAACACAAGGCTACGAACAAGCATGCGGAATCATCGATATCCCATCAGGCCACGGACAGCAAGTCATCCAGCAAGCGAGAGGAATCCTCACGTGGTGAATTATCTCACTCTTCTCACCCTACTGAGTCCGCCGCAAAGACCCATCCTACTGAACACTCATCTCTAAGAAAGTCCAAGGTTACTTCCCATTTGACTCTCCGCACCGGGCCATCCGCTGAGAAAACTCCCACCGAGTCCGTTCATGTGAATGTTAGCAAGTCCGCGAAATCACCCATCTCCAATGAGGCGACCGAATCATCTCGCTCTATCCACCGCATTGGAACTTCAGCCAAGAAAGCTTCCAGTGAGCCTGCTCACAAATCTCCCGGCAAGCATTTAGAATCTTCACGCTCTACTCATCGCATCGAGTCCACCCACTCGATTGGTTCTTCAGCTAAGAAGACCCCCAGCAATCCTGCCCACAGATCAGTAAGCAAGTCTGAGGAATCGGTGACCTCGTATAAACTTACTGAGGCGTCGATCAAGAAGAGCTCTAACGAGCCTGCTCACAAGACTACAAGTAAGCATGCGGAGTCGTCGATCTCTAGTAAAGCTACTGAAGGGCCCACCTCCGTGCACCCTACTGGAACTTCAGCTAAGAGCATTAGTAGGATTGCTCACAAATCCAAAAGCGAGCCCGAAGAATCCTCACATTCCACTCAGCACACGAAGTCCACTCACACTACTAAATCCTCGACGGAAAAGGCATCTAGTGGATCTGCTCACAAATCAGTTAGTAAGCATGA
Organism: Basidiobolus meristosporus CBS 931.73; assembly: GCA_002104905.1. NCBI lineage: Eukaryota > Fungi > Basidiobolomycota > Basidiobolomycetes > Basidiobolales > Basidiobolaceae > Basidiobolus > Basidiobolus meristosporus. The sequence goes on along the minus strand of MCFE01000258.1, from coordinate 86,019 downwards.
GGGATCATCGATCTCTCATAAGGCAACTGAAGCTTCCAACTCTGTTCATCCTACCGATGCTTCAGCTAAGAAGAGCTCCAGTGAATCTACTGACAAACATGTGAGCACGCATGAGGAACCTACACGTTCTACCCACCAGGTTGAATCCTCTATGGACAAGAGCCAAAGTGAGTCTGCCCACAAATCTGTCAGCAAGTCTGAGGAATTTACGACCTCACATAAGCCTACTGAATCATGGGCCAAGCGCAGCTCAATTGATTCTGTCGCCAAGCCTGCTAGTAAGCATGAAGAATCATCGATATCTCATGTGGCAACTGAGACTTCCAAATCTATTCATCCTACTGGGTCTTCAGCCAAGAAGAGCTTCAGCGAGTCTACTCATGAGTCCGTGAGCAAGCATGAGGAGTCTGCACATTCCATTCACCACACTAAATCCTACATGGACAAGAGCCAAAGTGAGTCTACCTACAAATCTGTCAGCAAGTCCAAGGAATCTACGATCCGACATAAGCCTACTGAGTCATCGGCCAAGAAGAGCTCTATTGGATCTGTCCGTAAGGCTTCTAGCAAGGCGGAGGAGCCTTCAACTTCGCCTAAGGCAATTAAAACTCCCAACTCTGTTCACTCTACCGGGTCGTCAGCCAAGAGGAGCTCCAGCGAGCCTGCTCACAAATTTGTCAGCAAGCATGAGGAATCCTCACATTCCACCCACCATTCCAAGGTCTCTGCGCACAAGGCTCGAAGTGAATCTGCTCACAAGTCAGCTACTAAGAATGATGCGCCATTGACCTCTCATAAGGTCACTGAATCCTTCAGCTCTATTCACCCCGCTAATTCATCCTCCGAGAGGAGCTCCAGTGAGTCTGCCCATAAATCTGTCAGCGAGTATAAGGAATCCTCCCATTCCACCCACCAAGCTGGCTCTACTCATATCACTGAATCTTCTGCGGACAAAACCCCAAGCGAATCTACTCATGAGTCAGTAAGCAAGCATGGGGAAGCATCTATCTCGCATAAGGCTGCTGAAACCTCCAACTTTGTCCACCATACCGTACCTTCGGCCAAGGTGGGTTCTAGCAAGTCCGCCTACAAATCTAAGAGTGAGCATGAGGAATCTTCACATTCCACCCACCACTCTGAGTCTACCCACACCAGCGAATCTTCTGCAGATAGGTTCTCGAGTGAGTCTGCTCACCACTCTGTCAGCAAGCATGGGGAATCTATGATATCAAGTAAGCCTACTGAGTCACCATCTGAGAAGGGCTATAGTGGGTCTGTCCCTAAGGTTTCTAGTAAGGCCGAGGGATCTTCGAACTCCAATAAGGCATCTAAAACCTCCAACTCTGTCCACTCTACCGGATCTATATCCAAGAAGAGCTCTGGCCAGTCTACTCGCAAATCTGCAAGCAAGCATGCGGAACTATCACATTCCGCCCACTACGCTCAGTCTACTCACACTACTGAATCTTCTTTCAAGTCAGTAAGCAAGCATGGGAAGTCTTCGATTTCACATAAGGTTACCGAGTCAGATAACAAGAGTGCTGATATGTTAGCTCATACATCTAATAAGCACGAGGAGTCACATCACTCTATCCCTGCTACTGAATCCTCAGTAAAAAAGACCCATAGCGAATCTATTCACAAATCTGCCAGTCAGAGAGAGTCAAGCAAATTCGCAACTCATAAAGGCTCCTCAACTGAGGTAACGGCAACACCACCGAAAGAAGTAACAATGACGCAGCCCACTGTTACTATCACAGATGCTACGGTAACTCTCAAGCCTCCCAGTACCGTTACCTTGAAACCTGTCGTCTCTGTGGAAGTAACTGTATCTGAACCAGCTCTGACCATAACAGAACCTACTGTTACAGTAGATCCCTCTGTTACCTTCAAGCCATCAAAAGATGTTACCCTCACACCTATCGTTTCTGTTCAAGTGACCTTGACTGAGCCTACTGTTACTGTGACGGAGCCAACCCACATTGTCAAACACTCGGTAACATTTAAACCTTCAGAATCCATTACTGTGAAACCAGTTACCTCCGTTGAAGTAACTGTTACAGAGCCTGCTGTGACAATTACTGAACCTACTACTACTTTATATCAATCGATTACCCTCAGGCCTTCAGAGAATGTGACCTTGAACCCAGTCACATCTGTAGATATCACTGTCACCGAACCAAGGATAACCGTAACTGAGAAAATGACTACGATTTATCAATCATCCATTGTCAGACCCTCAGCATCGGTCACTTTGAGACCAGTTGCTTCGGTTGATGTAACCACTACTGAGCCTACAGTTACTGTTACGGAGCCCACTATTACCGTAGATCATCATGTAACTATTAGGCCGTCAAAAGAAGTTACCTTGACCCCAGTGACATCAGTCGAACTTACGTTTACGGAGCCCACAATTACCGTCACCAAGAAAATCAAAACTCTTGATCGCTCCATAATTCAAAGACCTTCGAAAGAGATCACCATTCAGCCTGTCACTTCTGTAGATGTGACTCTGACTGAGCCTACCAACACGGTCACCGAAAAAACAGTCACCGTTGCTCATTCGATCATAGTAAGCCCTTCAAATGAAATTACAGTGAAACCTGTAACATCAGTTGAGGTTACTCTTACTGAGCCCACGATCACTGTTACTGAAAAGCCTGCGACCGTTGAGCACTCAGTGACTGTACGGCCCTCGAAGGAGGTGACAGTCCGGCCAGTCAGCTCAGTAGATATTACACTTACTCAGCCCACCATCACTGTCACCGAGAAGCCAGCTACTGCTGAGCACTCAGTTACTGTACGGCCCTCGAGGGAAGTGACCATTCAGCCGGTTAGCTCAATTGCCATCACTCTCACTGAACCCACTGTTACTGTCACTGAAAAGCCAGCTACTGTTGAACACTCCGTGACTGTGAGACCGTCAGAGGGAGTAACCATCCGACCGGTCAGCTCAGTAGAAGTTACTATAACTGAGCCCACGATCACAGTTACTGAGAAGCCTGCGACCGTTGAGCACTCGTTAACTGTACGGCCCTCGAAGGAGGTGACCATTCAGCCAGTTAGCTCTATTGCCATCACTCTCACTGAACCCACTGTTACTGTCACTGAAAAGCCAGCTACTGTTGAACACTCCGTGACTGTGAGACCGTCAGAGGGAGTAACCATCCGGCCGGTCAGCTCAGTAGAAGTTACTGTAACTGAGCCCACGATCACTGTTACTGAGAAGCCTGCGACCGTTGAGCACTCGTTAACTGTACGGCCCTCGAAGGAGGTGACCATTCAGCCAGTTAGCTCTATTGCCATCACTCTCACTGAACCCACTGTTACAGTCACTGAAAAGCCAGCTACTGTTGAACACTCCGTGACTGTGAGACCGTCAGAGGGAGTAACCATCCGGCCGGTCAGCTCAGTAGAAGTTACTGTAACTGAGCCCACGATCACAGTCACTGAGAAGCCTGCGACCGTTGAGCACTCAGTGACTGTACGGCCCTCGAAGGAGGTGACAGTCCGGCCAGTCAGCTCAGTAGATATTACTATTACTCAGCCAACCGTCACTGTCACTGAGAAGCCAGCTACTGTTGAGCACTCAGTTACTGTACGGCCCTCGAGGGAAGTGACCATTCAGCCAGTTAGCTCTATTGCCATCACTCTCACTGAGCCCACTGTAACTGTCACTGAAAAACCAGCTACTGTTGAACACTCCGTGGCTGTGAGACCGTCAGAGGGAGTAACCATCCGACCGATCAGCTCAGTAGAAGTTACTGTAACTGAGCCCACGATCACAGTTACTGAAAAGCCTGCGACCGTTGACCACTCAGTAACTGTACGGCCCTCGAAGGAGGTGACAGTCCGGCCAGTCAGCTCAGTAGATATTACTCTTACTCAGCCAACCATCACTGTCACCGAGAAGCCAGCTACTGCTGAGCACTCAGTTACTGTACGGCCCTCGAGGGAAGTGACCATTCAGCCAGTTAGCTCTATTGACATTACCCTCACTGAGCCCACTGTTACTGTCACTGAAAAACCAGCTACTGTTGAACACTCCGTGACTGTGAGACCGTCAGAGGGAGTAACCATCCGACCGATCAGCTCAGTAGAAGTTACTGTAACTGAGCCCACGATCACAGTTACTGAGAAGCCTGCGACCGTTGAGCACTCAGTAACTGTACAGCCCTCGAAGGAGGTGACCATTCAGCCAGTTAGCTCTATTGCCATCACTCTCACTGAACCCACTGTTACTGTCACTGAAAAGCCAGCTACTGTTGAACACTCCGTGACTGTGAGACCGTCAGAGGGAGTGACCATCCGGCCGGTCAGCTCAGTAGAAGTTACTGTAACTGAGCCCACGATCACAGTCACTGAGAAGCCTGCGACCGTTGAGCACTCAGTGACTGTACGGCCCTCGAAGGAGGTGACAGTCCGGCCAGTCAGCTCAGTAGATATTACTATTACTCAGCCAACCGTCACTGTCACCGAGAAGCCAGCTACTGCTGAGCACTCAGTTACTGTACGGCCCTCGAGGGAAGTGACTATTCAGCCAGTTAGCTCTATTGACATTACCCTCACTGAGCCCACTGTAACTGTCACTGAAAAACCAGCTACTGTTGAACACTCCGTGACTGTGAGACCGTCAGAGGGAGTAACCATCCGACCGATCAGCTCAGTAGAAGTTACTGTAACTGAGCCCACGATCACAGTTACTGAGAAGCCTGCGACCGTTGAGCACTCAGTAACTGTACGGCCCTCGAAGGAGGTGACAGTCCGGCCAGTTAGCTCTATTGCCATCACTCTCACTGAACCCACTGTTACTGTCACTGAAAAGCCAGCTACTGTTGAACACTCTGTGACTGTGAGACCGTCAGAGGGAGTGACCATCCGGCCGGTCAGCTCAGTAGAAGTTACTGTAACTGAGCCCACGATCACAGTTACTGAGAAGCCTGCGACCGTTGACCACTCAGTAACTGTACCGCCCTCGAAGGAGGTGACAGTCCGGCCAGTTAGCTCTATTGACATTACCCTCATTGAGCCCACTGTTACTGTCACAGTTGGCTCGGTTGATGTTACTCTTCCTCAGCCCACTATTAATGTCACTGAAAAGCCAGCTAGTGTTGAGCATTCAGTAACTGTAAGGCCCTCAAAGGAAGCAACTATCCGACCAGTCAGCTCAGTCGATATCACTTTGAGTCAACCAACCATCACGATTACTGAGAAATCAGTTACTGTTGAACAGTCTGTAACTGCGAGACAATCAGAGGGAGTGTCCATTCAGCCAGTTAGCTCTGCTGATGTTACTCTGACCCAGCCCACTATTACTGTCACTAGAAAGCCAGCTACTATTGAGCACTCAGTCAATGTGAGCCAATCAAAGGAAGTCACTATTGAACATGTCAGCTCAGTCGAGGTTACTATCACTGGTAAGTCAGCTACGGTTGATCGCCTCATAACTGGGAGACAATCAAAGAAACTGACGGAAACCCTAGCGGTCATTAAAACTGGAGGAACCCGTACTTTTACCATAAAAACCATAGCTGAGCCTACTGTCACTGGTATTGACACAGCTCTCCATACTGTTACCGATGTTACTGGCGGAACCGTGGTCCATATTGTTACCAATACCGAGACTGTTGTCAGACCCACTGCCACTCTTGCGGAATCTCGTAGTGAACACATAACCACTTCTGCCATTCAGACTCTTGTTAAGCCCAGCGTCACTGTGTTCGATACTACTCTTCATACTGTTACTGACGTTACTGGCGATACTATTGTTCACACGGTTGTTCACAAGGTTACTGAAGCTGAGACTATTGTCAGACCTACTGTCACTGTTGTCAAGCCTCATAGCAAGTACGTGATTGCTTCCACTATAGAAACCGTAGCTGGGCCCACCGTCATTGTGGTCGACACCACTCTCCACACCGTTACCGACATTACGGATGAAACAAAGGATAAAACCGAGACTCACAAGGTTACCGATGCTACTACAATTGTCCAGCCCGCTTCTACTGTTGTTGGATCTCGTAGTGTGATCGCTTCTACCATTGAGACTGTAGATGACCCCACCTTCACGATTACTGATACTGCTCTCCACACTGTTACCGATGTCACTGGCGAAACAATCGTTCACACCGTCTTTAATAAGGTTACCGATGCTGAGACTGCTGCCAGACCCACTGTCACTGTTGTCGAGTCTCTTGATGGTCGAGTAACCGCTTCTACCATTGAGACTGTTGTCGAGCCCACCGTCACTGTCATTGATACTGCTCTCCACACCGTTACCGATGTTACTGGTGAAACCATTGTTCACAAGGTCACTGATGCCGAGACTGCTGCCAGACCCACTGTCACTGTTGTCGAGTCTCTTGATGGTCGAGTAACCGCTTCTACCATTGAGATTGTTGTCGAGCCCACCGTCACTGTCATTGATACTGCTCTCCACACCGTTACCGATGTTACTGGTGAAACCATTGTTCACAAGGTCACTGATGCCGAGACTGCTGCCAGACCCACTGTCACTGTTGTCGAGTCTCGTGGTGAACACGTAGTCGCCTCTACCATTGAGACTGTGGTTGAGCCCACTGTTACTGTTGTTGACACCGCTCGTCATACCGTCACTGATGTTGTCGGCGAAACAGTCGTTCGCGATGTTACCGAGGTCCATACTGTTGCTGAACCCACTGGTGCTGTTGTTAGAACACACACCAAGAAGGTAACCGAATCCCGCGTTGAAACAGCTGCCGAGCCTACCGTGACAGTTGTCGACACATTAATGCGCACCGTTACCAATGTTGTTGGAGAGACTGCTGCCCGTCAGGTCACCGTGGTCGATACCGCTCGCCATACCGTGACTGATGTTGTGGGTGAAACAGTCACCAGAGCTCCCACCGTTGCTGAACCAACCGTAACCGTCACAGACACCGCTCTTCACACCGTCACAGATGTGGTTGGTGATACCATTGCCCATGAAGTGACCGAGGTCCGTACTGTTGCTGAACCAACTGTAACGATTGTTGATTCCAGTGTTCACACTGTTACCGATGTAATTGGTGAGCCTGTGGCCCATGTGGTTACCGCTGAGCCTGTTGTTACCATCGTTGAAACCCTGGTCGGAGAAGCAACAGGAGTCCGTGTTGAAACTGTTGTTGACGAGCCTACTGCGACCGTGGTGGACACTGTCACCGATGTCGTTGATAAGACAGTCGCTCAAGTCCAACCTACCGTCACTGTCGTCGAAACTCTTGGTGGAAACGTGGAAGGTACGAAGGTTGAAACAGTTGCCGAGCCTACCGTTACCGAAGTTACTGGTGAAACTGTTGTCCACACTATCGTTCACAAGGGTACCGACGCTGAGACTGCTGTCAGACCCACTGTCAGTGTTGTTGAATCTCGTGGTGCGGATGTGATCACTTCTACTTTTGAGACTGTTGTTGAACCTACTGTCACTGTTGACGATACTGCTCTTCACACTATTACTGAGGTGACTGGCAAAGCTATCGCTCACACCATTGTTAATAAGGTTAATAATGCTCAGACCGTTGTTGAGCCCACCGTCACTGTAGTCGGTACTGCTCTCCACGCTGTTACTGATTCTACTGGCGAAACTATGGCTCATAGCATTCATCATAAGGTTACCTATGCCGGCATTCGTATTTTTACCGACACTGTGGATGAGTCATTGGCACATGTAGTCACCAGCACTCAGCCCTTGGTTCATCCTACTGTCACTGTTGCAAAATCCAACAATAGCGTGATTACCCATACCGCCTATGAAGCCACCGTTGAGCCCACAAGAATATCAGCAAATGTTTGCGGGACGGAGTATGTGACGGTCACAACTACTGTCACAGTGATTTACGAGGCCCCTACGGCAGCCCAGAACAATGTGGCAGAATGCGTGGAAGGTCAATACAGGTGCTTGGACTCCGACGTATCTCCCTCATTCTCGGTCTGTATCAATGGGCGATTAATCGAAAACCGATGCGCCAGCGGCACTGTTTGTAAATCGGTCGGCCACTCCATCATTTGTGACTGGCACTAGACGCCAACTGATCTTTCGTTAGAGAAGCGCTACCCAAGTGAGACCGCATGTAAATATTATTAATAAAGTTTAATGTAATAGCAACCCATCACCCCATTGACTTCGCTGTGATTGGTGGATGTTGCCATAAGTACTCAATCGCGTTTTCAACCCTCCCCCCAATTTTCAGTTCCCTAGAAATTCATGCTGATTTCACATCGGTGGCGCTTTCTAGATTTTCTAATTGCTTTTGCTTGCCCCACACCCGACTAAGCTATTCTTGCTGGATCGGCTGTAGGACACCACTATACAACATTCCCTGAATAATGCTGAAGGATCCAGGGGATCGGTGGGACGAAATTCCTACTCCGAAGGATAATCTACGATCAATCAATAGCGCGGATCATCCTGAGTCACGGGGACAGTGGTTTCCAGCGACCTGATGCCGAAATATTTCCAAACCAGTTACTGAGTTCAGATGCTCCGAACGGGTTTTTCGTGTTTGTCCAAAACTTCCATTACCGAAGTACCCTCACCGACCGTGATTCAGAAATCCCCGCCTGGTATCGAATTGCGCGCCAAAATCCACCCCGGAACTGATTCTTGGAGACTCTTGTTGGCATACAACCTCATTGTTTCCACGGTGTTCTGAGTTGGAGGCCGATAGGATCCTAAAAAAAGTCCCTGCCGTTGCCATAAATGCGCATGATCTTATCGAAGGCGATCGTCTACGAAGACTAATCGACGGTGCTTGATCCCACAAAAAGCCTCATTGCCGGCTGATATATTTACCCAATGTCGCTGCCCATCGGGATCAACGGATCAGCTGGTGCTTGCACACCCCTCAAAGGGACACAAAGTAATCGGTTGGGGCGAGAAGATGGTGTCAATGGTATACTTTATTTAATTGATTGTTCACCTGGTATAAACATGCTATTTTCTAAAATGGGTCTATTTTTCACTTCTAATGCTGATGGGGGATTACGCCCAGTCGCAAACGATGGAGTCTCCTGCGGATTTGCAGACAGTCCCGCTGGCACAGTGGTTGCGAATGAGGCGTCCTTCTGCGCATACGAAGAATGTGGAGGACGCCCCGGAGTCCAAGCAGCTATAACGGCCATCAACACAGCCTGTGGAGACGGTAGGGCTGGCAGTAGCAGCATCGCTGGTTACTGTGACAGTGGTTGTGACTGTGACAAAGTCAGTTCCGCAAACATCGGATACGACGCCCGTAGGTACCCCGACGGTTTCATATACGGTTCTCAGACTCTCCACTGATTCTACGATGGTGACAGTAGGCTCAGCAACTGTTTCGAATCTAGTGCCAACGACATCTCCGCTGAGAGTTTCAACAATAGTCACAGTGGGTAGAGCTCCGGTAATCTCATGAACAGCTGTCCCACCAATCACTTCGGTGACGGTTTGGAAAGCGCTGCCCATCACAGTCACGGTGGGCTCCACGATTGTTTCGACCTTGGTACCGGCTACATTGCCTACAACGGTTTCGACGATGGTGACGGTAGGTTCAGCTTCAGCCACTGTCTCACCAATAACTTCGGTGAAAGTACGACGATCAGTGTCTACAACAGTCACGGTAGGTTCGACGACTGTTTCGACCTTGGTACCGGCAACATTGCCTACAAGGGTTTCGACGATGGTGACGGTAGGTTTAGCTTCAGCCACTGAAGCACCAATGACTTCGGTGAAAGTACGACGATCAGTGTCTACAACAGTCACAGTAGGCTCCACGACTGTTTCGACCTTGGTACCGGCAACATTGCCTACAAGGGTTTCGACGATGGTGACGGTAGGTTCAGCTTCAGCCACTGAAGCACCAATGACTTCGGTGAAAGTACGACGATCGGTGTCTACAACAGTCACGGTAGGTTCCACGACTGTTTCGACCTTGGTACCTGCTACATTACCAACAACAGTTTCGATGACGGTAACAGTCGGTTGCGCTTGAGCCACCGTGCCACCTACAACTTTGGTAACAGTGTAAAGAGTGTTGTCTACTACGGTCACAGTAGGCTCGGCAACTGTTTCAGCCTTCGTACCTTCCACGTTTCCACCAAGAGTTTCGACGACAGTGACGGTAGGTTGGACTTGAGCGACTGTCTTATCAACGACATCGGTGACAGTGTCCACCACGGTCGCAGTAGGCTCGTCAACAACAGTTTCAACACGGACTCCTGTTGCTTCTCCGACCAGGGTTTCAACGATGGTAACAACAGGCTCAGCGGTAACCACATGGGCCACAGGCTCACCAATTACATCGGTAACAGTGTGAACACTGGAATCAACAATCGTTACAGTTGGTTCAGCAACAGTACGGACCTCGGTCACTTCATGGGCAATGGTATCACCAACCACATCTGTGACGGTGTGAAGAGCGGTGTCTGTGACGGTTACAGTTGGTTCAGCAACGGTGGGAGCTCTGGTGACTGTTTCACCCACAACATCAGTCACGGTATGGCGAGCGGTATCGACCACGGTGACCTGACGGGCAGCAGTCTCTCCAACAACATCGGTAACGGTGCGCATTAATGTGTCGACAACTGTCACGGTAGGCTCGGCAGCTGTTTCAACGCGGGATTCGGTTACCTTCTTGGTGTGTGTTCTAACAACAGCACCAGTGGGTTCAGCAACAGTATGGACCTCGGTAACATCGCGAACGACTGTTTCGCCGACAACATCAGTGACGGTATGACGAGCGGTGTCAACAACAGTAACAGTGGGCTCAACCACAGTCTCAATGGTAGAGGCGACTACGTGTTCACCACGAGACTCGACAACAGTGACAGTGGGTCTGGCAGCAGTCTCGGCATCAGTGACCTTGTGAACAATGGTTTCACCAGTAACATCGGTAACGGTGTGGAGAGCAGTATCAATGACAGTGACGGTGGGCTCGACAACAGTCTCAATGGTAGAAGCGGTTACTCGACCATCAAGAGACTCGACAACAGTGACAGTGGGTCTGGCAGCAGTCTCAGCATCGGTAACCTTATTAAAGACGGTGTGAACGATTGTTTCGCCAGTGACATCGGTAACGGTGTGGAGAGCAGTATCAATGACAGTGACGGTGGGCTCGACAACAGTCTCAATGGTAGAAGCGGTTACTCGACCATCAAGAGACTCGACAACAGTGACAGTGGGTCTGGCAGCAGTCTCAGCATCGGTAACCTTATTAAAGACGGTGTGAACGATTGTTTCGCCAGTGACATCGGTAACGGTGTGGAGAGCAGTATCAATGACAGTGACGGTGGGCTCGACAACAGTCTCAATGGTAGAAGCGGTTACTCGACCATCAAGAGACTCGACAACAGTGACAGTGGGTCTGGCAGCAGTCTCAGCATCGGTAACCTTATTAAAGACGGTGTGAACGATTGTTTCGCCAGTGACATCGGTAACAGTATGAAGGGCAGTGTCAACAATAGTGACAGTAGGCTCAACAACAATCTGAATGGTAGAAGCAGTGATATGGTCGGCGCGGGATTCAACAACAGTAACGGTGGGTTCGACAATCGTCTGAGCATCGGTAACCTTATTAATGATGGTGTGAACGATTGTTTCGCCAGTTACATCGGTAACAGTGTGGAGAGCAGTTTCGACTACAGTGACAGTAGGCTCAACAACAGTCTCGATGGTAGAAGCGGTTTCGTGCTCACCACGTGATTCAACAATGGTGACAGTGGGTTGAGCTACAGTCTCAGCATCAGTGACCTTATGAACAATGGTGCGAACGACGGTTTCGCCAGTAACATCGGTAACAGTGTGGAGAGCGGTATCTACAACAGTGACAGTAGGCTCGATAATAGTGTCGATGAAAGTAGTCACCTGTTCACCACGAGACTCGACAACAGTCACAGTAGGCTCAACGACAGTCTTAGCATCAGTGACCTTGTGAATTACGGTATGAACGATGGTTTCACCGGTAACATCAGTGATGGTGTGAAGAGCGGTATCAATGACAGTGACGGTGGGCTCTACGACGGTCTTAATGATGGAGTTGGTCTTATAGTCCTCACGAGATTCTACAACAGTTACAGTAGGCTCAACGACAGTCTTGGCATCAGTGACCTTGTGAATTACGGTATGAACGATGGTTTCACCGGTAACATCAGTGATGGTGTGAAGAGCAGTATCAATGACAGTGACGGTGGGCTCTACGACGGTCTCAATGATGGAGGTGGTCTTATCGTCCTCACGCGATTCTACAACAGTTACAGTAGGCTCGACGACAGTCTTAGCATCAGTAACAGTGTGGAGAGCGGTTTGAACAATAGTTTCACCGGTGACATCAGTGACGGTGTGAAGGGCGGTATCAACGACAGTGACGGTGGGCTCGACAACGGTCTCAATGATGGAGGTGGTCTTATCGTCCTCACGAGATTCTACAACAGTTACAGTAGGCTCGACGACAGTCTTGGCATCAGTAACAGTGTGGAGAGCGGTTTGTACAACAGTTTCACCGGTGACATCAGTAACGGTGTGAAGAGCAGTATCAACGACAGTGACGGTGGGCTCTACGACGGTCTCAATGATGGAGGTGGTCTTATCGTCCTCACGCGATTCTACAACAGTTACGGTAGGCTCGACAACAGTCTTAGCATCAGTAACAGTGTGGAGAGCGGTTTGAACAATAGTTTCACCGGTGACATCAGTGACGGTGTGAAGGGCGGTATCAACGACAGTGACGGTGGGCTCGACAACGGTCTCAATGATGGAGGTGGTCTTATCGTCCTCACGAGATTCTACAACAGTTACGGTAGGCTCGACGACAGTCTTTGCATCAGTAACAGTGTGGAGAGCGGTTTGAACAACAGTTTCACCGGTGACATCAGTGACGGTGTGAAGAGCAGTATCAACGACAGTGACGGTGGGCTCTACAACGGTCTCAACGATGGAGGTGGTCTTATAGTCCTCACGAGATTCTACAACAGTTACAGTAGGCTCGACGACAGTCTTGGCATCAGTAACAGTGTGGAGAGCGGTTTGAACAATAGTTTCACCGGTAACATCAGTGACGGTGTGAAGGGCGGTATCAACGACAGTGACGGTGGGCTCTACGACGGTCTCAACGATGGAGGTGGTCTTATCGTCCTCGCGAGATTCTACAACAGTTACAGTAGGCTCGACAACAGTCTTTGCATCAGTAACAGTGTGGAGAGCGGTTTGAACAACAGTTTCACCGGTAACATCAGTGACGGTGTGAAGGGCGGTATTAACGACAGTGACGGTGGGCTCGACAACGGTCTCAATGATGGAGGTGGTCTTATCGTCCTCACGAGATTCTACAACAGTTACAGTAGGCTCGACGACAGTCTTAGCATCAGTAACAGTGTGGAGAGCGGTTTGAACAATAGTTTCACCGGTGACATCAGTGACGGTGTGAAGAGCAGTATCAACGACAGTGACGGTGGGCTCGACAACGGTCTCAATGATGGAGGTGGTCTTATCGTCCTCACGAGATTCTACAACAGTTACAGTAGGCTCGACGACAGTCTTGGCATCAGTAACAGTGTGGAGAGCGGTTTGAACAATAGTTTCACCGGTGACATCAGTGACGGTGTGAAGGGCGGTATTAACGACAGTGACGGTGGGCTCGACAACGGTCTCAACGATGGAGGTAGTCTTACCGTCCTCACGAGATTCGACAACAGTTACAGTAGGCTCGACGACAGTCTTAGCATCAGTAACAGTGTGGAGAGCGGTTTGTACAACAGTTTCACCGGTGGCATCAGTGACGGTGTGAAGGGCGGTATCAACGACAGTGACGGTGGGCTCGACAACGGTCTCAACGATGGAGGTAGTCTTACCGTCCTCACGAGATTCGACAACAGTTACAGTAGGCTCGACGACAGTCTTAGCATCAGTAACAGTATGGAGAGCGGTGTCAACGATAGTGACGGTGGGCTCTACGACGGTCTCAACAATGGAAGTGGTCTTATCGTCACGACGAGATTCGGTAATAGTAACAGTAGGCTCGACTACAGTCTTGGCATCAGTGACTTTGTGAACAATGGTTTGAACGATGGTTTCACCGGTAGCATCAGTAACGGTGTGAAGAGCGGTGTCTACAACAGTGACAGTAGGCTTCGTCACTGTTACCTGGACAGAGATGGTTGGTTCAACTGTAACCTCATGTGTGGCCTTATCGCTAACCGTGTGATCAACAGTAACCATAGGCTCGGTAACAGTGACAGTTGGCTCAGTCACAGTAACCTCGACGGAATCGGTGGGCTCAACAGTGACAATATGTGTAGCCTTGTCACTGATAGTATGGTCAATGGTGATCATAGGTTCCGATACAGTGACTGTGGGTTCGGTCACAGTCACCTCAATATCAGTGGTGGGCTTAAGGGTCACCTCATGAGTAGCCTTATCACTCACAGTATGGTCAATGGTGATCATAGGCTCGGATACAGTGACGGTGGGTTCGGTCACAGTCACCTCAATATCAGTGGTGGGCTTAAGGGTCACCTCGTGAGTAGCCTTGTTGCTCACAGTATGCACAATGGTGATCATAGGCTCGGATACAGTGACAGTCGGTTCGGTCACAGTCACCTCAATATCAGTAGTGGGCTTAAGGGTCACCTCGTGAGTAGCTTTGTTGCTCACAGTATGAACAATGGTGATCATAGGCTCGGATACAGTGACGGTGGGCTTGGTCACAGTCACCTCAATATCAGTGGTGGGCTTAAGGGTCACCTCATGAGTAGCCTTGTTGCTCACAGTATGGACAATGGTGATCATAGGTTCCGATACAGTAACAGTGGGTTCAGTCACAGTCACCTCAATATCAGTGGTGGGCTTAAGGGTAACCTCATGAGTAGGCTTGTCGCTCACAGTATGGTCAATGGTGATCATAGGCTTAGACACAGTGACAGTAGGCTCAGTCACCGTAACCTCAACAGCAATGGTTGGCTTGAGGGTCACCTCGTGATTAGCCTTGTTGGTCACAGTATGAACAATGGTGATCATAGGCTCGGATACAGTGACGGTGGGTTTGGTCACAGTCACCTCAATATCAGTGGTGGGCTTAAGAGTAACTTCATTGGTTGGTTTGTCACTCATTGTATGAACAATGGTAAGCATGGGCTTCGTCAAGGTGACAGTGGGCTCGGTTACTGTAACATCAGCGGATACAACAGGAGTTATAGTAATCTCGCTTTTTGGCTTATCACTAAATGTCCGGACAATTGTTGAATCTGGTTTGGTGACGGTAACTGTTGGTTCGGTTATTGTCACCTCAACGGATGCCGACGGCCGCAAAGTAACCTCGCTTCTCGGCTTTTCACTTACTGTGTGGTGAATAGTGGAAGTAGGTTTGGTGATGGTTACGGTAGGCTCAGTAATGGTTACGCCCACAGAATCGACAGGCCTCAAAGTTACTTCACTACTTCTCTTAACACTGAACGTATGTTTGATAGTAACGGGTGGTTCGGTAACAGTTTTGGTAGGTTCAGTCACGGTAACCTCAGCGGAAACCACAGGTTTCAATGTCACCTCACTCTTAGCCTTTTCGCTGATTGTGTGTTTAATGACAGAGGTTGGCTTCATAATAGTGACAGTAGGTTCGGTGATGGTGACGTTGACGGAGGCAACAGGTCTCAAGGTCACCTTGCTTCTCATCGAGTTTCTCACAGTGTGAAGAAGAGTGGAAGTTGGTTTGGTAACCGTCACTACAGGCTCCTTTACGGTAACAATCACAGAAGCAGTTGGTGTTAAAGTGACTTCGGGTTGCCTTGTATCACTGACGGTGTGCTTAACGGTCACAGCAGGTTCGGTAACAGTAACTATGGGTTCAGTAACTGTAGGTCTAGCCTTGGTTTTCGAAGTTTCTGAAGTATGCTCCGCTTGGATTTTTTTCTGCTGAGGTGGTAACTTGGTGGAGGTTGGTTCCGTTTCCTTGCTTTTACTACTTTCGTGAGTCTTCATGGAAGTGAACTTCGCTTCCTCACTTGTGCTATGCTCCTTCTCAGATGTGTGACTGACTGAGTGACTCGCGCTGGTAGACTTGTTAGGTTCTTCGGTCTTGGTGGAGGTGGACTTAGTTTCCTCGCTCTTATTACTCTCGTGAGTCTTAGTGGAAGTGGACTTTGTTTCCTCACTTGGCCTATGCTCCTTCTTAGATGTGTGGCTGGCCGAGTGACTCGCACTGGTAGACTTCTCAGGTTCGTGAGGCTTGGTGGAGGTAGACTTCGTTTCCTCACTTGTGCTATGCTCCTTCTTAGATGTATGACTGGCCGAGTGACTCGCACCGGTAGACTGCTCAGGTTCTTGGGTCTTGGTGGAGGTGGACTTAGTTTCCTCGCTTCTACTACTCTCGTGAGTCTTGGTAGATGTGGACTTTGCTTCCTCGCTTGTGCTATGTTGCTTCTTAGATGTGTGGCTGACTGAATGACTTGTGCTGGTAGACATATTTGGTGGTAGTTCAGCACACACCGCTTGAAATTGGCCAAAGAAATCCATCATCCTGCACACTTGACCAATGGCGCAAGCAGAGTGTAGTAACTTTCCTCCAGTACATTTGTACATCATGGCTGACTTGTTGGAGTCAGCACACACGAGTGCTGTATTGGGGTTCTTTTGACAGTATTCTTCGCGGGTCTGAGGCTTGGTGGAGGTGGACTTAGTTTCCTCGCTCCTATTAGTCTCGTGAGCCTTGGTGGAAGTGGACTTCGCTTCCTCACTTGTGCTATGCTCCTTCTTAGATGTGTGACTGACCGAGTGACTCACGCTGGTAGACTTCTTAGGTTCTTGGGTCTTGGTGGAGGTGGACTTAGTTTCCTCGCTCTTATTACTCTCGTGAGTCTTAGTGGAAGTGGACTTTGTTTCCCCACTTAGGCTATGCTCCTTCTTAGATGTGTGGCTGGCCGAGTGACTCGCACTGGTAGACTTCTCAGGTTCGTGAGGCTTGGTGGAGGTAGACTTCGTTTCCTCACTTGTGCTATGCTCCTTCTTAGATGTGTGGCTGGCCGAGTGACTCGCACTGGTAGACTTCTCAGGTTCGTGAGGCTTGGTGGAGGTAGACTTCGTTTCCTCACTTGTGCTATGCTCCTTCTTAGATGTATGACTGGCCGAGTGACTCGCACCGGTAGACTGCTCAGGTTCTTGGGTCTTGGTGGAGGTGGACTTAGTTTCCTCGCTTCTACTACTCTCGTGAGTCTTGGTAGATGTGGACTTTGCTTCCTCGCTTGTGCTATGTTGCTTCTTAGATGTGTGGCTGACTGAATGACTTGTGCTGGTAGACATATTTGGTGGTAGTTCAGCACACACCGCTTGAAATTGGCCAAAGAAATCCATCATCCTGCACACTTGACCAATGGCGCAAGCAGAGTGTAGTAACTTTCCTCCAGTACATTTGTACATCATGGCTGACTTGTTGGAGTCAGCACACACGAGTGCTGTATTGGGGTTCTTTTGACAGTATTCTTCGCGGGTCTGAGATGCATACGAATCATAGTCTGATCTTTTGTTCAACGTTGAAAACTGACTCTCATATTTGTGCGTTTGTTCCTTCGAGAGGGGTGACAACTGTTGCGGATACGATTCGGCAATAAGCAACAGGGCAAAGCCCACTACCAGTGATGTTGCAAACCTCATTGCTAACAACAGAGGAAAGGAGGGCCCTTCAACCCTTTTATACCCTCAGCACATCCCCTCGGCTAAACCAACTCCCAAACCTATTGATAGCACCATTGTGAAACGAGAGAACATCCAGTGCAAGTTGGAAATTCTCTTCAACTAATTTGGACGGGTGTATATTTATGGTTGGATCCCCATCATGCCTCAAAATTTAGAAGTACCTATCATATACATCTAGTCACAAAAGGCCGTGCTCCATTTATCTTAAAAATCATCAGCTTTTTTTGGCATTGAGTTGAAAGCAACAGCTCCCTAATCCCTCTAGGAATGCCATTCAGAGCGACTTTGTTCTGGGCATTATTGGGTACGGTTGGCCATACGCAGTAGTCACTCAAAGAATTCCCAATATTTCCATTTCGCCAAATTTAGGCATAAAATAGACTGTCTGGGAAGAACTCTTATCGCCATTTATACATGGTATGCCTGTACTCTGCTAAACGGTAAAAGTCACTCACCCCTTCCTGAAATTCGTCATCGTAAGCTTTGATTCATCCGGGTTCGTACTCATGTTCGGATTTAGAATGGATTACTACCGTGGCCGTCGGAATGCCCTCATGAAGCATGCCACCACCAACCGTGAGGTTAGCGCGAAGATTGCTATTCAGTCACTTGTAGCGCGACCAACGTGGCACTTGGCGTTGTAGAACGTCTATGCGCACCCGGAGATTCTAGATGGGGTCGGCTCAGATCAATACAGTTCCTCCCAATTCCTCACCAACCACAAAAACGCTCGCCTGGGGATCGTCTTGTGCGTATGCGAGGTGCGGTTTCCGACGAGGATCCGATTTGCAAGGCGTTTCTAATCGAATTCGGTGAAGCAGATGAGCCGTGACGTCCAAGTTCGTGGGGCTAATGACGAAGTCCACTTCCAGCGCTATCTTCCCATTTCCATAAATGGTCCCCTTCGTATATTCGCCCTTGTCGTAGTCCCCAACCCTTTCCTCGACCGAATAATATTTGGACCAATCGCACCAACGCGACCGAGGGCGAGAACTGATTCCACCTAGCACCATATTGGCCCACTTCGGACCAGAAGGGATGCTTAAAGTTTATCTTCGTGTGGGTTTGACGCTGCTTTGTCAACAGGTGTATGTGGATCCGCCTCTCAATCGTCCCTGCCGTTTGCGAAGCTGACTCGGCAGCACCGCGAACGGCTTGCTGGTGTCGGTTGTGCGAGTGGTACAACTGGATGACGTAAGTGCCACTACTCCATATATGGATGGTCGCAGATTCATTTCGGGATATGAAGGGGAAGGGGAACCTGCAGGGATGAATACATAGAGCTTACTGCATGTATCCCTAGGGTATGGGAGTCAGAATGCGACTGCTAGGGTGCTGGGGTGAGGTATAGAGCACAGACTGGGATTCCCAGCCGGAAACCGCAGTGATTGATGAACATTCGTGACGAAAGAGCAAGATACGACGAATTAGACGGCGATTCAAATATAGTTAGATGGCATTCCACTTTCGCCAGAATACCCAGATGGATTGCCAAATTCGCGCTGCGGATTGGCGGCCATCCAAGTTTACGGATTTCCGTGTGACGTGACAGGGCCAGATTTACTTTGGTCACCACGAACGCACACCAAAAACCCATTTCTCACTCCCATCGCAGGGAGGAAGAATTCCTCGGATTGCCACATTCTGTGGATAAGGATGGGATTTTTTTCAGCTGATTAGCCCCAAAAGTGGGTCCGGTGCACTTAATGGATTTGGAAGATCTGGTGGGAGATTCCATTTCCGGTTAATCGGTGCCATGTCTTATTGCTAGCATTGTTTTTGTGGCGAGCGGCCCTGATGGTGAAAAATGGCCAAATGCTAGCCGAATCCAGTCCTGTGGTTCAGTAGAGATCCCCGACTACGTGCATCGATGGTCCACCCACTGCACGCGCTTCCGAGCCTCAGTAGACGTTTGCATCCCACGAAAGGCTCACAACCAAGGTCCTGCCACTCCAAGCTTCACGGTTTAGAGCTAGTCACCCATCAGCTGGCCAATGGCTCAATATGGGATAAGGGTGAGTACCATCTCATGGGGGCTACAGTGGGTAGATAGATGGGCTTCTGAAGGGTTCGGGTGGCTGACGCCTTCGCGGTTCCTTGGTCGATTGTCACAATCCAGTGATCGGATGATCCGTCTGCTCTGGCATCATTGTTGAGGCCCAATAAAACTCGCCCTGGTCAGTTTTTGCCACTCATGAGAGCCAGCTGACGTTATCCTTTTTGCAGGTTCCAAAAGTGCGATGGAGATATGCCAAATATGCTTGCCATCGCTTGAATTCATTTGAGAGGGAAGCATTCTCCCAACGATCAGCGGAGAAGTGGGGCATACAGTCTTTGGACACAACCGGGTTATACGAATGGTGTAACGGTACTGCTGGGTTGGATGTCTCGCAAAATGATGCTCCGACGGGCCACTTGGGGCGCATATCGGGCATTGGAAATCAACGACGTATGCACAAATGGATCTTCAATTATCCTGGCCCAGTGCTAAATGAAATGTTGCAGCAATCCACTGGCTATCTGAGGGGAGTAGCCCAAATGACATCAAACGATACATAAGCGAGAATGGCCGCTGGCATCCAGGCTACAGATACGATCAACGCTTCATCTCTTCTGTGCAATCCATTCAGGCAGCCAGCGCTCGTATTTTGCCTGGGAGTTCGATGGTCAGCTCGAAGCCCATTTGGTGCCAGGGTTTCTATTCTCGATTCGTAATCGTGGACAGACGAAAAAGAAAAGCTTATCAAGACCCCAAACTCTGTGCCGAGTCCCATTCTCCTTTTTCGGCTCCCTTGGACTCGGCCACAAGGGTTCCCAACTTTCCAATCCACTGGTCAGGTCATTGGTTTGGAATCAAGACATCCGCACACGTTGGTAGATCACATTGGTGACAAGACTCAAAACACCCGCAGCGTTGATATCGTTGCAGTCAATCCTGCTGCTAGATAGTATGGAGGTGTGCCGCACACATGCGCTCTCCTCACCTGCGTTATACCGTCGGAATATGGGTTACCTTCTAGCAAGTTTGCCACTGAACCGCCTCTCTGTGTATTTCTAAACGGCGCTGCAGGCAGAGCTTGGTGCAGTCCGAATGTGGAAGACACTTCATATTCTCCACTAATGAGGTCGGTAAGACCTAGTCAAATCCAGTTTGACTTGAGCATCGGGTGCTCTTGCCATAGAAATTAAGCCACTCGCTACCAGGATATAAAAGTGATGCAGGAATTCGAAGAATCTTCCCAGTTCATCGAAAAAGATGCCACACTACCAGATCGAAAACCCCTGCTTGGCTGCATCGGTGGCGGATGTCATCTGGTGTAGCATGTGAAGCGCCTCGTGTAATTTCGCTCGACGACGCTGCTGGCAAACCAAAACAATCCAGCTCAGGTCACCGCTTACTAATCCTTGATCAATGGACAGAATTCCACTCTGAATACATCAAGGCCTTGCTATTTGTTGGCTGAAAGGCTGAGGTATATGAAACGTGAAGTTTATTTCCCATCGGGACCCGCTTTATTATGGCCTCCCTCCTGGATTGCTGGACCAAAATCGTTGGCATGTCAATGAATGATCGTATGTCAAAATCTCATAGTGCTCGTAGCCCTCTGCTTACCGTTCCGGATTCCTCGGTGGTCATGGGCTCGGGTTTGGAGTTCGAAAGCTCTTTCCTGGAAACGAGTGATCAGTGGCGTAAATGATTGGCCACTGCTTCTCAGATGTCTTATCGGGCCACCAGGAAGGAATTTCGTTGGAGTCCGAATCATTTGGCTTTCGTCCCGTCCTCATTATTGGTAAGGTGGATGGATAGGTCTTCGTGACTGCCCATGTTTTCAACCCTGCAGACCTGGTGAATACAATGCGGATACGTCTCGATGTAAGCGGTGGCTTGCATCCAGCGTAGTACGGGGGTTACGATCAATCAGTATTCGTCTCACTTATTCCCTACCTGGTTGGTAGAGGATCATTTGGGTTTGAAAGCCGTAATACCACCGCATGTCTGATACTTGGATATGGGGATGTTAAATGATTGCCTTTTTCAACGACCTCCGGTCTGGTCCAAATCCTCAGTACTGCTGATTCGTTGTGTCTTGTCCAGCTAAAAATAGGCTCGCCTTGAGGTAGATCCACCATTGGCTGTCGTACATTCTTCAAATGATCCCCAACCCTTCTAGGTTTTGCCTGCTAAACCGGATCCTCTACATCCTGTCACTTGTTCGGTCCACAACATTCATATTTGTCGAGAGAAACGTTTCTGTTGGAATTGCAATTGAGAATCTTGAAGAATAGTAGTAGGCGCATCTCGTCTTGTCAAACAGCCACAAGCCCCTTTTGCGCGTTCGTGACCTGCGTTACCGTCTACTGGTAGAAAACCACGCTCCGGCCACCCCAGCGATTCTCATAAGGCGGATCGTCGTAGTGTGGCATGGCGTAAGTGGATTTGGGACAACAATCCCCATAGAGCCCCTGCAATATACCGTACTCAAGCAGAATCCAACAAGCTAAAGCGCACTTCGCCCATATCATCGAGGGGTGGAGGCTATCTTCCATGGGATGAACTGATCGCGATTTTCATTGGAAATCATATTCAGATATCTCCAAGTATCGCTTGCAACAATTTGCTTGTTCTGGGTCCCTGAGATTGTGGTGAAGATATTTCAAGTGAATCCCAATAGAGAATCTGGGCCGGATATAGTAAATTACGTAAGCTAGGATCTGGGTGACCAAGTCACTGGAATAACCAAGTGCAAATACAAAATATCCAACACTTCCACTCAACCAAATATTCATTATCACTAAACCTACTTATGATCTTAGATGCTTGTTTTTGTCCCTAACCAATGGTTTTGTAAATATGTACATTATCCTTTGTAGCTTCCCTGATAAAACGATATCAAATATTTTTGTACTTGGCTCTGTGATAAAAATTTGGAATTCCACCTAAATATTCACCTAACTTGGTCACTTAAATCATTACCTACAAATCTTAGAGAATACTGACCAAATTCCTTGTCGGGATTTACTTAGAATATTTCCACCAAAACATCAGGTACCCAGAACATGAAAATTTGATAAGTTGTCCAAACAGCCTCAAACTTTGCACACATATTCCTGGGACCTTCCTAGACTTACTCTATATGCTTGCTATGCCAAGGCTATGTAAAAATATATATACTACTTTTGCATTCAAAAAATCATTGAGTGAAAAAACCACATTATCTAATTGTTTTCCCAATCACTTCCAATTTCTCCATGACTCTTACAGCAGGTTATGAGCCCCAAGCTGTCACTCTCTGCAATGTCTACTACTGCTATTACTGGAATTTTTTCCTCTGCTGAAAAGTTGGATGGTTCTAACTACCAAGTCTGGAAGGTGAAGAGGAAGATACTGCTGCAGGAAAGAGGCCTTTGGGATATTGTTACAGGAGAAGAATGCCCTCCTAAAAACGTGGAAGAGGAAGCCTTAAAGTACCATAAGAAAGAACAAAGTGCCTTTAACTGCATTTGTGTTAAAGTCAAAGACACATTGCTAATTCAATACTCAAGAGCAAAAGCCACAAAGAATGCCTGGAAAGCATTAAAAGACACCTACCAGTCATGTTCAGCACTAAGAAAATGTATCTGTGAAGAAAATTTCTTACTACCAAGATGCTGCCAGGAGAAGAAAACAAAATTCTAATCAACACAATTACCCTCCCTATGAAAAGAATTGTGATGATCCCATCAAAAGGCCTTCACAAAATTTAAATCCCATAACTAAGAGGTACTAGTGCTGTGAGGACACTGTGCAAAGACTGTTAAGAAAACACTGGACCTCAGATTTCACAAACAACTTAGTCAAGTTTTTTGTCATAATGATGTGTAAGTGACTTTGGATTGGCTCTCTGCTAATTCTGTCACTTTCTGATTTTGGACACTCAATCACCTCCTACATTTGTGTACATTGGTTGTCTATTGCCTCTTTTTTACACTCCTTACTTCCTGACTTAAATAACTCTATTACTTTTCATGCATACAAATTGGTTTATTTCCTTTCAATCTTCAATTGTAACTCAGTTTCCAGTTGTACCAGCATATACAGTATTGTAATTGCTAAGTTGTCACCAAAATACTCCTGCTTGCTTAGTCATGAGATCTTATTCTTTGATCAGCATTTTGTCCTGAGCAAATTTCTTGTTGGGATTTACTTAGAATATTAAAGCAAACTATCAGGTTCCCAGATTATCATCTTTCTCAAAGTTGCTGTCAATGTTGTAAGAGTCTTGGACTTATATTCCATCATATTTGGAAGCCAATATAAGAAACTTCAATGAAGAAACATCAATGCTTTAGCATAGGGGATTTGGGCACAGCAATTTTTATTATTTGCGCAAAATGATCAAAGATCAGCTAATTTCTGGAGTGAAAATTGCTCTTCCAGCTAATTTGGAGCACTATGAAGCCTGCATATATGGGTAACAAGCCAGACAAATGTTCAAGAGCTCTGGGCTAATCAAAACAAAGAAAAAATTAGATCTAATTCACTCAGATCTGTGTGGACCTATGCAAAGTTTATCCTTAGGCAGGATGAAGTATTTAATCACTTTTATTGATGATTATTCAAGATACAAAAGGGTTTACTTCATGGAGAGAAAGGAAGAAGCTCTGTCTAAGTTCAGGGAGTTTAAAGCCATGGTGGAGAGAGAAACTGGTGAAAAAATCAAGAAAATATGCTCTGACAATGGTGGAGAATATACCTCAAAACTCTTCATCCACTTCTGCAAAATTCATGGGATAAAGCAAGAGACTACTGTACCATACTCCCCACAGCAAAATGGAGTAGCAGAACATGCTTACAGATCAATAATTGATGTGGCAAGATCTGTGATCCATGATCAAAAATTATTCTATGATTCTTGGGCGGAATCAGTTGCCACAGCTGTATTCCTTAAAAAAAGGAGTTATAACAGAATACTTAGTGATTCTACTCCACTTGAAGCATGGTATGGATACAGACCAAGTGCAGAACATCTAAGAATATTTGGGTGTTCAGCATATGCCAAGAAACTGTTGTAAAAATTTGTATTTCCACCTAAATATTCACCTAACTTAGTCACTTAGATCATCACCTTCAAATCCTAGAGAATACTGACCAAATTCCTTGTTGGGATTTACTCAGAATATTTTCACCAAAATGTCAGGTACCCAGAACATGAAAATTCTCAAAGTTGTCCAAACAGCCCCAAACTTTGCACACATGTTCTTGGGACCTTCCTTAACCTATTCTACGTGTTTGTAATGCCAAGACCAGGTAAAAGTATAAATACTACTTTTACATTCAATAAATCATTAAGTGAAAACCACATAATCTACTTGTTCTCCCAATCACTTCCAATATCTCCAAGACTCTTACAACAGGTTATGAGCCCCAAGCTGTCACTCTCTGCAATGTCTACTACTGCTATTACTGGAATTTTCCCCTCTGCTGAAAAGTTGGATGGCTCTAACTACCAAGTGTGGAAGGTGAAGATGAAGATGCTGCTACAAGAAAGAGGCCTTTGGGATATTGTCATGGGAGAAGAATGCCCTCCTAAAAACGTGGGAGAGGAAGCCTTAAGGTACCAGAAGAAAGAACAAAGTACCTTTAACTGCATTTGCCTTAATGTCAAGGACAAATTGCTAATTCAATGCTCAAGAGCAAAAACGGCAAAGAGTGCCTGGAAGGCATTAGAAGACACCTACCAGTCATGTTCAGCTGCCAAGAAAATATATCTGAGAAGAAAATTCTTTACTACAAAGATGCTGCCAGGAGAAGAAATGAAAAATCTAATTAACAGAATTACCCTGCTGGTAGATGAGATGGAATCTGTGGGCATACCAACTACTGATGAGGATGTGATAGTTACCATCCTGAATAGCCTGACAGACAAGTTTCAGGGCCTTGTATCAGCCCTAGAGTCCAGAACTGAAGATTTGACCTTAAATTACATATATGGAAGGCTCCTGGATGAAGAATTAAGAAAATCAAGCGCCAATAAGAAGGAAGAAGAAAATGCTTTAATAAGCAATGATAACCAACAAAGGAGGTACCCAAGACCCTACAAAGGCAACAGCAACCTATTTTGCAACTACTGCAAAAGGAAAGGACACACATCAGACCGGTGTTTCAAAAAGAGAGATTATCAGCAAAAGAAGCCTGAATATGGAAATGCTGCAACAACTGAAGATAGACTATTCATATCTGCACTAAATATGACCACAAACAAGGATTCTCAGACGTGGTATATTGACTCTGGAGCTTCTCAACACTTTACACACCAAAAAGAACTTTTTGCCCAATATCAAGAAATCCCAATTAAGAAGGTTTTCATGGGTGACAATAGAACACTTGATGCAGTGGGAGAAGGAACTATCCAAGTAAACCTAAGAAGCAGTGAAGGAAGCCATACACTGACCTTTAGAGAAGTACTCTATGTACCAGAAATAGCCAAGAACCTACTCTCTGTAAGCAAGGCCACAGCAGAAGGATCAGTTTCAGTTTTGACAATTCTGGATGCAGGATCACTGATCAAAATGGTGCTCATATTGCTTTGGGCATCAGAGATCAGAATCTATACAAGTTGACTTATATTCCATCATATCAGGAAGCCAATATAAGTAACTTAAATGAAAAAACACCAATGCTTTGGCACAGGAGATTTGGACACATCAATTTTGATTATTTGCGTAAAATGATCAAAGATCAGCTAATTTCTGGAGTGAAAATTGATCCCCCAGCTAATTTGGAGCACTGTGAAGCCTGCATATATGGGAAACAAGCCAGACAACTGTTCAAGAGCTCTGGGTTAATCAAAACTAAGAAAAAATTAGATCTAATTCACTCAGATCTGTGTGGACCTATGCAAAATTTATCCTTAGGCGGGATGAAGTATTTAATCACTTTTATTGATGATTATACAAGATACACATGGGTCTACTTCATGGAGAGAAAGGAAGAAGCTCTGTCTAAGTTCAGGGAGTTTAAAGCCATGGTGGAGAGAGAAACTGGTGAAAAAATCAAGAAAATATGCTCTGACAATGGTGGAGAATATACCTCAAAACTCTTCATCCACTTCTGCAAAATTCATGGGATAAAGCAAGAGACTACTGTACCATACTCCCCACAGCAAAATGGAGTAGCAGAACAAGCTAACCAATCAATAATTGATATGGCAAGATCTATGATCCATGATCAAAAATTATCCTATGATTTTTGAGCAGAATCAGTTGCCACTGCTGTATGTGAGCCAAGTGAGCCCAGTAATCAATATACTGGTGAATGATGTAATGTTGTGGCTAGAGGAGTGGCATGTTTCCATTGATATCAGTAATGGGGGCTTGGAAGATTTATTACTACTTCTTGCCAAAGTTATACTGCAATGCAACTTACCATGTACATGGTACAAGTGGACAACCGTCATGTGGCGGGCAACATATGATACAGAGACTGTCCTGATTCCAGCATGTGTTAACAGTTGCATGACATTCACATCCAAAAATGCTACCATTGCAACATGTCCAAGTTGTCAGGAATCCACGACCATTGAGGGAAAACATTGTTCACACTCTGAATATATTCCGGTCATATCCTGTCTAAGGAAGCTGATTCAGTCCAACAAATTCTGTAAAGCTATGCAGTACCACACTTAGTATCAATCAAGCACAAGCATATCAGGTATATTTGATGACAAATATCACAAACAGCTAAGAAGCAAGGGCTACTTTGAAGGTATGTATGACCATGCCTTTGCTTTAGCACTTGATGGATCCTCTTTGAACTAGTACTCTACAAGCAAATCCTGCTGGCCACTGATTCTCATCAAGCTGAATCTGCTGCCCATCTAATGGTACCAGAGCAATAATCTGATGGTAGTCTCACTGGTAGCTGTTCCTGAATCACTGTCCAACCTGGATAGCTACCTGTATCAATTGCTGGATGTATATTGTATGCTTTCCAGTGGGATAACAGTTAATGGCTGTCATGTAAAAGCACATATTATTATCTGCATTGGAGATACCACAGCCATCTGCAAGATAGCAGGTTTTTCCAGGCACAATGGAGAGTATTGCTGTCAAATGTATGAGATCCAAGGGATTTACTCCATAACTCACACACATTATTATTACCAAAACATTGGCACTAAGAACATCATCTTTCCACAGAGAGAATGTACAGAAGTCAGCATGCAATTGCAGCAAAGTTGGGAAGCTATAAGTCATTGGCTAGAATATGGAATCAATTAGAAACCAGAGATACTTAAGACCAAGAGTATCTTTTGGAGCAAAAGCTTTTCACTGGGAGCAAAGCATTTGCTTTTCACCAATATCCCTATACCAGTGACCAAGTTGTATATGGGGCATTTCAAGCTATTTGAGCCCGTTGAGATACCGGAGAAATTTGAAAGAGCTGGTAAGATATTATAGAGTATCTGCTACCCTGAGTACTTCTCATGAGCTCTGATTTATATTCATACACATATGCAACAATACAAATGCAAAGACTGGATGAACTGGATATGTATTTTTTCAAGTGGTGTTTTGAAGCAATTCCCACCAAGAGTACATTGGAAGCATTGGGAGTCATGTATGGACATTTTAGGAATACTTATCAAGATGCGGATCACCAATGCCAACTTGATGCATCTACAGCTGTTGTGTGAGGAGATTGTGACAGGATTTGAGCGGCTATACTACAAACATAAAGCTGAACATGTAGATCTCTGCCGCTACTGTATCCATTCTCTAATCCAGCTTGCACAGTGTGTGGAGAATATTAGGCCTTGCTTCACCTTTTGGGAGTTTCCTATGGGGCATATGTGTGGGGAGATAGGAAGACAAGCCAAGTTGCAGAAACTACCATACTCCTATCTCATCAAGAATTTTACCTTGAAGTCTGTCATGGATGTGATGAGTTGGCACATCAAAAATAGCCAGGAAGAGTTGGAAAATACAGAGGACAGATGTGCACATGGAGACACCTACGTCTATGGTATTAAGAATCTAAGCAGCCCCAATGCATGGGTAATCAGTTAAGTAATTCAAAGTTGGGTTGGGTGCAACAAGCAACTAATTTTTATTAGGAAAACTCTACTAAGGTATGCCAGATTTCTTGTAATCACAAGCCAACTTCTACACCATTCAATATGGAATTTACACAAACAAAAAACCAAGCACACCTATAAGGGGGACTAGAATCCAGCAGAGAGAAGGAATATATTGGCTAAATACTAAGAAGCTCTTTGTGGATATTCAGGAGGTATTCATGGCAGAAGCGGCAATAACCAAGGATATGTTTGCAAGATGTATATGTACCAGCAGTATAAGGTATATGGCAACTTTGCAAGTATCACACCAAAAAGCCGTAAAGTTAAGGTGATAGAAGTATGTCAACTGTGGCAGGTGTGCGCATTTGTAAAGGTCAGCAAGCAGGTCATAGTTTTTGGATTTGAACTATATGTGGAATACCCAAGGTAGTAGTGAGTAAGCAAATAAAGAGGGGTGACTTTACAGTGGAATATATGAGTTGCACAAGGGGAAGTAGAAAAAGGAAATACCATTTGGTAAATAGGTATGGTAGCATTATACTGAGCCAGCAGTAGGCCGTCATACTGCCAACTTAATGCCATCAGAGTCTTGCTGTGAGGCTGTCAAAATACCATCAAGTTTCTTGCCATATAAGGCAATTGGATGTCCTGGCCAACTGGATCCACTTAAAATAGTTATAGAGCACTAAAAGACCGCAACAATACCATGCAAATATTGTCACAGCACTAATAAACATTGTTAAGTTTCATCCCTTTATTTGGTTGTATAACTAGCAAAACACCGTCATGATCCCATCATAAGATTGTTAGGAGGGTCACTAATTCCAAGCTGCTGGTATTATGATGGTCTCTCAATGGGATTCTGACAGCTGATCTGGATTGGATCAACCGGTGGGACCAAATTATTTTTCATAGGGATTCAAGAGGCAATTGGAAGTCTAGCATGCCATCACCTTAGGGCCAGCATACCATGGGACCATCAGGAACTCAAGGCCATGTAGAATGCACTTGACTTGCTCCATGAGCATTATCCTGGATTCAAATGGGCAAGCAGATTCTGGGCCAGCATTGGTATGCTAAGAAAGTATCTCAAGAATAGTAGAAACTATCAAAGGCAGAAGAACTAGGGTTCCATGGATAAAAACCAACGGTGTGGTAGGGTAAACATACCTCCCACAGACAAGTTTATTCATATAGTCATTATGATATACTTATCCATATTTTATCTTATCAGTATTATCCCATTCTTCTTTTGCCCATATTATCAGTATTATCCCCATATGATGTTTACCCTGATTAGTTATTAGCATTAGTTATCCCAGATGTTATTCAGCTTTGTGGTTGGTAGATGTATCTATATAAGGCAAGTACCCGTGTCAGTACCCATGACACATGACCTAGGTCTGTGTTACCATCCCTACCATTTCAATACCATATATGGTATTTCTATGTTGCACAGGTTTCAGACTACTGATTCCTGATTGGTTGAGAGTGCTGTGCCTTTTAGAACCTTCCAGGACATTCTTGCATATTTTTAGCTCATAGTGATGTCATCAAGAATTCCACTGATACCTAGAATCTTCTAGAACCTTGTCATTAGTAATCACTTGGCAATCAGGAAATGTATTTAAGGGAAAGCCATCCCTCATCAATAAATCATCCCTTCTATCAGTAACACTTCTACCTTATTGATTAGCAGTTGATCACTGCACCTGCCTTCAACTATACATCTCAGACCTGCCATCAAGGAGCTTTTCAGGGTAGTGCACAAGACACACAGTGTTCTTTGGAGACACTTGGAGCACCTAGGAAGCTAGAGAAGCAGGAGCTTTTACCATAGTGGCATATTGACAAAGACACCAGCAGTTTAGACACAGAGGTTATCGCCCCCATCAGACACCTCACACACCTTGAGTTGTGTTGCTTCTCCTAGGAGTACCTCTACACCACCACATATTTGGCACCCAACGTGGGGGGTTTGACTGAACTGCCCCTAGAAGACTTAAGAAAGAACAAATTATCAAGACCATGGATCTACCTTTACCAGGAATGCAAGGAACCCCTTTCTTTGATGGAA
The DNA here is from genome assembly GCA_002104905.1 of Basidiobolus meristosporus CBS 931.73. Classification (NCBI taxonomy): domain Eukaryota; kingdom Fungi; phylum Basidiobolomycota; class Basidiobolomycetes; order Basidiobolales; family Basidiobolaceae; genus Basidiobolus; species Basidiobolus meristosporus. The sequence goes on along the minus strand of MCFE01000258.1, from coordinate 55,214 downwards.
CCAAAGTTAAAGATTTCATCAAGAGGTGGAAGCTTGTCTGCAGAGCCCACAATATACCTGAGGCCATTATGGCTGAAGAGATGCCCCCCTACAGCACTGATGAGATCATGCTCTCATTATATGAAAGAAATGATCTGCTGACAAATTGGACCCTCTTGAAAAGCTACTTGATTGATGAATATGGAGAGAGACAAGTTGACTACACACTTCAAGACTTGGAGAACTTTGCTTATAGCAAGTTTAAGCTGCTACCATTGAAAGAATACTTGAGTGGCCTTGAGCAAATTGGAGAGTCACTGAAAGCCCAAGGCATTATCACTGATCTGACTTTATCTGCCTATCTGCTCAGAGCACTACCAGAAGGCCTGGCGAGAAGGATTGAAAACAATCCTGCTGTGAAAGCTATGAGTTCACTGCCTGCATTTCAGTTAGCTAAGCAGATTCTACTTGCCCCTGAAGAAACCTCACCAATCAGAAAGCTTCTTTCAAGCCCAGAACAAGACCAAGATAGCCAAGACATACTTAATCCCAGCAATCAAAGCACTCAAATTCAGGAGCTGACACTGCAACTAGAGAAACTCTCTTTGCTACTCACCAGCAAAGCATATGGGCAGAAGCCAGTAAAGAAAGAAGTCAAATATACATGCATGTAGTGTGACTCTGCCAACCATTCCAAGAGAAATTGCCAAGAGCTTCAGTCATTACTATCCCCAGGTGATGTCCTATATAGTCCTCAGGGATACATAGTCAGCAACCATGGTGACAAATTATCCACAGCATTTGGACAAGGAGGAATGAGAGTTCATTACAAGCAAGTCACTTCTCATACAAGAAAGGTGCACCCCCATGAAGAAGAAGATCCTGACTACTTTGATCCAGCCGCAGTTCTGAACTTTGACTATGAGGACCCCAGAGAGGCTCAAGATCATATAGCTTCAATTTATGCTTCAAAGAGACACCATTCTGAAAAAATGGCTAATCCAGGCCCACCAACAAAAGTACCAAGATGTGAGCCAGAGGTTGTGATTGCGAAGAAAGCATCACCCCAATTAATTTTACAAGAGTCTGCCAAGGCCAACAACTACCACATGCAGCCTAGAGTCAAGCAAAATGGTACCCCAGAGGCTCTGACAAGTCATATACTAGGAAGCAACATATCAATCAAGGTTGGAGAGCTACTCAGTGTATCACCATCTGTAAGAAAGACTCTGGATGAGCACATCAGAATAAGAAAGCACCCAATTGAAGCAACTCAAGGCAACCAGGTCAGGACAGTTCAGGGAAGCCAAGATACCAGTAAGCTGCATCAAAGCCAGAAACACTACTACTCAGTGGCAACTGCAACAACTACAGGAACTGTGCATAATCAAGAAATCCTATGTCATATAGACAGTGGATCTGAGATATGTGTGATGCCTTTGGAGGCTTGGAAACAACTACCATGCAAAGACCTATTGCCCATAGACACCAATATCAATTGGAGTATGAAGGATGCCAACTCAGGGCAATCAAAGCTTTTAGGAATTATTCACAGCTTCCCTCTCATCATTGAAGGAATACCCCATGAGATCCCAGTATTCATTTGTGCAAAGGCTAACTTTGAATTACTTCTTGGAAGACCATGGGAGGTGAAAGCAAGAGCAACTGCAGTGAACTACCCAGATGGTTCAGCATGGTATACTATATACTCAGAGAGCCCAGGACTAACAGCAACCTTCTGTGGTGTGGACTCAAACAATATCCAATCAATGACATCATGTAGATTTCTATCCCAAGAAAAGACAGGTGGCTTCATTGAGGATGACTGAGAGAGCACTTTGTTCTCCAAACCTACAGTGTTTAGCTAAAAAAGTTTCAGGGAACTTTTTAGCTCAAGTGGGGGGTGGATGTGGTAGGGTAAACATACCTCCCACAGACAAGTTTATTCATATAGTCATTATGATATACTTATCCATATTTTATCTTATCAGTATTATCCCATTCTTCTTTTGCCCATATTATCAGTATTATCCCCATATGATGTTTACCCTGATTAGTTATTAGTATTAGTTATCCCAGATGTTATTCAGCTTTGTGATCAGTAGATGTATCTATATAAGGCAAGTACCCGCATCAGTACCCATGACACATGACCTAGGTCTGCGTTACCATCCCTACCATTTCAATACCATATATGGTATTTCTATGTTGCACAGGTTTCAGACTACTGATTCCTGATTGGTTGAGAGTGCTGTGCCTTTTAGAACCTTCCAGGACATTCTTGCATATTTTTAGCTCATAGTGATGTCATCAAGAATTCCACTGATACCTAGAATCTTCTAGAACCTTGTCATTAGTAATCACTTGGCAATCAGGAAATGTATTTAAGGGAAAGCCATCCCTCATCAATAAATCATCCCTTCTATCAGTAACACTTCTACCTTATTGGTCAGCAGTTGATCACTGCACCTGCCTTCAACTGTACATCTCAGACCTGCCATCAAGGAGCTTTTCAGGGTAGTGCACAAGACACACAGTGTCCTTTGGAGACACTTGGAGCACCTAGGAAGCTAGAGAAGCAGGAGCTTTTACCATAGTGGCATATTGACAAAGACACCAGCAGTTTAGACACAGAGGTTATTGCACCCATCAGACACCTCACACACCTTGAGTTGTGTGCTTCTCCCAGGAGTACCTCTACACCACCACAGCGGCTTCCTCAAGAGCCTGTTACAAGCAGGGCCAAGTGCTCTAGATAAGTGTTAAAGAGACATCAGGTAGCTGGAAGAGTGCCAGTTTGGAACAAGCAAGCAGACTCAGATGCACCAGCACAGTATTTATCAAGGAAAAGTGTAGTACTACTCAAGAAGCACCTAGTCAAAGTAGCAGTGAAGGACATGGCAGTGATACAACCAGCAGCTTTACAGGGGCCCATCACAATTATGGTTGAGAGCTCAAACAAGTGGAAAAGAGACATCAGTTTGCCTGAAGAGTGCCAGCAAGTGATAAACAGGCCAAAACAGATGCCTCAGAGCAGAATTTAGCAAGGAGAAAGTGTAGTTCATTACAAGAAGCACTCAGACAAAGTAGCAGTGAGATACCTGGCAGTAATAAAGATATAGGTAAAGAGAAAAATATCTACCCAAGCCTGAGACAGGGAGGCATGCAAAAAAACTGCAGTTCTTGCCAATTAATGCTGCAAGCATGTAGCAGACTGAATTCCGTGATAGCATGAAGAACTACCAATAAGAAAACAACTGTTTTCACATGAGTTGGAAGCACGGCCAGTTCAGCTACTCTCCAGCAAGGTAGATGGGTTTGCAGAAAAAGGCAATTTGTCTTTCACAGCCTCCACATCCTCCATTATTGACAGAGCGGAGATCCCACTGACAGACAAGGCTAAAATATCAAGATCTCAAAAGACTATCACAATGCCTTCAGTGGAATCTTCAAAGATTAATAGGCACACCAAGAGGTTGCAACACTTCTTCCAGAGCAGTGCTCAGGAAAATGCACTTGAGCATTGTAAGGATCTATTGGAAAGACTGGCAGATGCAGTGCTAGGCCTTGCAGTGCCAGCTGAAGAGCAGGATGTATGGGAACCAGTGAATGCACAGTGGCATAAAGCCATTAGGTCCCACCAAAGTTGTGGAACCAGAGCATTACAGCAGAAATACTTATTGTATGGTGGATTTCAAAGGAGTTTCTTATTGAAGATGGGATTGGGCTTAATGTTGGTGTAGGGTTTAGGGACTTGTATAGGTCAATATAATTGGCAATTGAGGTACAACTCAAGTTTCAATGGAAACATATCAGTTGGCACACATAAAAAGTAAGAGAAAAAGTTGAGTCAGGAAGTAATGAGTGTAAAAAAAAGGCAATAGCCAGTCAACACACACAAATATAGAAGGTGATAGAGTGTCTGGGATCAGAAAGTGAGTAAATTGGCAGGGAGCTAATCATAAACCACTTATATATTGTTGTAATGAGAAATTTTGACAAAGTTTTTTGTGAAATCTGGGGTGTAATTATTTTTCAACAGTCTCTGGATGGTGTCCATATGGGATCAGTACTTCTTAGTCATGGGACTTTAAATTTGTGATGGCCTTTTGACAGAATTATTGCTACCATCTTTCAAGGGGCAGGTGTATACCTTAATAATAGGAGCCATAAGAAAATACTTTGTCATTCTCCTCTATTTGAAGCAGGGTATGGATACCGACCCAGTGCAGAGCTTCTAGGAATACTTGGGTGTACAGCATATGCCAAGAAACTGCCCAGAAATCAGTCAATATCTCAGCCAAAAAGTGTGAAATGCATATTTTTGGGCTACTGCAATGAGACTAAAGCATGCAGACTCTAAAATACCAAAGCAAAGAAGCTGATCAGGTCCAGGGATTTATGGTTTGATGAAAATTTAACATTTTCAAAAAAAATGACATCAGATAATGTTGGAATCTTGATCTTAAGTCCACAAATAGTCAGGATTGAATCAGAGCAAAATAATGCAAGCTTATTCCCTCCACAGGACTCTACAACTGTGGTTAGCCTGAATCAGTGCCCAGGAGTATCCCAGAAGTTATCATTGTGATATCAAATGCCAGGGGATCCAACCAGACAAGAAATAGCCCAAATCACTATATCAAAGTGGGTACAAACTTAGCCTATGCCTATTCAGTCAACATTGATAAGCCGCAGACTGTGAAAGAGGACCTAAATAGCCCTCAGACAAAGTTTGGGAGATCTTCAATCACTGAGGAATATCAGGCCCTGATTGAAAATCAAACTTGGGACTTAGTCAAGTTGCCAATCAACCAAAAATCAATTGGATGCAGATGGGTCTTTAGACTAGTATAAAACTGATGGCACAATTAAAAGATACAAAGCAAGAATTGCAGCCAAAGGATACTCCCAAACAAAAGGGCCTGACTGTACTGAGACCTTTACACTAGCAGCCAAGTTTAATTCCATCAAGCTGATATCATCTATTGCAGCCAAATAAAAGTTTTTTTCACATCAAATGAATGTAAAACTGCATTTTTGAATGGAGAACTTGATGAAGATGTTTATATGGACCAACCTGATGGGTTTGCTGACCAATATGTTGTAAAGTTGTAATTCCGCCTAAATATTCACCTAACTTGGTCACATAAATCCTTACCTTTAAAACCTAGAGAATATAGACCAAATTCCTTGTTGGGATTTAGAATATTTTCACCAAAATACCAGGTACTCAGAACATGAAAATTCTCAAAGTTGTCCAAACAGCCCCAAACTATGCACACATGCTCTTGGGACCTTCCTTAGCCTATTCTGTGTGTTTGTTCTACCAAGACCATGTAAAAGTATAAATACTACTTTTACATTCAATAAATCATTAAGTGAAAACCACATAATCTACTTGCTCTCCCAATAACTTCCAATATCTCCAGGACTCTTACAACACAATATAGCCCCCATTTGGTCTGCAAGCATAACAAGTCTCTATATGATCTCAAACAATCTCCAAGAGCCTGGAGTTGCAAGATGGACTCTTATTTGGAATCTTTGAGTTTAAAAAGGAGTAATGCTGACTATAGTATATACTATAAGCCAGATAGAGCAAACCCAGTTCTATTGCTCTATATGTGGACAATCTTATCATAGCTGCTAATAACCTAGCAGCATTGGAAGAGACTAAATCTAGTCTATCTAAAGAGTTAAAGATGTCCAATTTAGGAGAACCCAGTTACTACTTAGCAATAAAGCTTTTCATAGACAGAAGTACCCAGACTATCACTCTAGGCCAATCCAAACATATTCAAGATATACTAAATAAGTACTAAATGGAAGATTGTAAACTGGCAGCTACTCCAATGGAGACAAACCTTAACTTGGTCAAAACTCAACCAAATCAAGAGAGCTTAGTGCCATCTGAAAGCCCTGGCTTTCCTTATCAATCCATGGTCAGCAGTCTGATGTATATATGCTTGGAGTAAGTCCAGATATCTCATACTCAGTGAGAGTTGTCAGCTAGCATAATTAGAACTATAGATCTGATTATATTGCAGCAGTTAAGCAGACTTTTAGATCCCTGAGAGGAACTACTGATATCTGTTTAAGATACACTTATACAAATTCAGAAGACAGAAGATCCACCACAGGATACACCTTTCTTTACAGTGAAGGAGCAATTCCATGGAACTCAAAAAAGCAACCAACTATAATACTCTCCACCACAGAGGCAGAGTATATGGCAGCCTGTGAAGCTACAAAAGAAGCAATGTGCTTAACAAAGCTTTTTACAGATTTAGGCCTATGTCAAAAAATGCTTATTACTTTATATCAAGATAATCACGCATGTATATCATTAGGAAGATATTCAACTTTTCATGCCAGAACTAAGCATATAAATATTAGACATCATTTCATATATGAAGCTACAGAAAATAACCTAGGTAGCTTAGCTTACTGTCCTTCAGATGAAAGGATTGCAGACATACTTACCAAACTATTGGCTAGTGACAAGTTTGAATATCTTAGATCTAAGTCAGCAATAGTTAGTTAGTATGAATATTTAGCTGAGTGGGAGTGTTGTAGGAATTTGCAATTCAACCTAAATATTCACTTAACTTGGTCACTGAGATCATTACCATCAAGTCCTAAAGAATACTGACCAGATTCAGTGTTGGGATTTACTTGGAATATTTTCACCAAAATACCAGGTACCCAGAACATGAAAATCTCAAAGTTGTCCAAACAGACCTAAATTTTGCACACATGTTATTGGGACCTTCCTAGGCTTATCTTATATGTTTGTTATGCCAAAGCCCTGCAAAAGTATAAGTACTACTTTTACTTTCAATAAATGAACAGCCTGTGTCACCATCCCTACCATTTCAGTATCATATATAGTATACTTAGGCTACACAGGTTATAGAGTACTGATTCCTGATTGGTTGGATGTGCTGTGCCTCTTAGAACCTTCCAGCACCTACTTAGAGTACTTTTAACTCATTGTGATGTTGTACCAACTTGTTGATTAGTGTGATCACTGCTACCTGCTACTACCTGAGCTTCCAGCCCCAGACCACAGGACACTCCCAGGCAACCATGCTGACAGCCAACTGACCTTGGAGGCACTTTGTGAGGAATATTCAGAGTAGGTATCTTTTATTACATTTGATTCTTTCCCAAGTTTGTTCTTGTACAGACAAAGATACTTTTCTGTCTTTGTAACTATTGACCACAGCTGCATTCTTATCAAGTCCCTACTGGTGGAGTTTCAGTTATTTTGACTTTGGAGGCCTGAGTACATTGTCATCTCAAAGGATACTGAACCCAGCACATACTTTTGTTAAGATGCCATCTAAGTTGGGGATTGTAGCTCAATAGTTTTCCCATGACAAGATTGTGGCTTTATTCCCCATCACATTAGATTAGAGACAGAACCCAAGTATTCCTAGCAAGCTTTTGCCAGAGGTTATTGCACCCAGTGAAAACCCCACACACAAAACACTTAAGAAGTGTTGGATGTATCTCTCCCTTGGACTTATACACCACCATACCGCCCATCTTACAGTATCAGAGCAATAATCTGATGGTAGTCTCAATAGTATTTGCACCTAGATCACCCTCTGACCTGGATAGCTACCTGTATCCATAGCTGGATGAATTTTGTATACTTTCCAGTGGGATAACAGTAAATGGCTGTCATGTAAAAGCTCATTTTATTATCCTCATTGGAGATACCCCAGCCATCAGCAAGATAGCAGGTTTTTCTGGGCACAATGGATGGTATTGCTATCAAATGTGTATGATCCAGGGGACTTACTCCATAACTCACACACATTATTATTACTCCAGCACCAGCACTAAGAACATCATCTTCACACAAAGAAAGCATAGAGAAGGCAGCATGCAATTGCAGCAAAGTTGGCAAGCTATAAGCAATGGGCTGGAATATGGAATCAATTGGAAACTGGAGATATTTAAGATAGAGGGTATCTGTTGGAGCAAAAGCTTTTCACTGGGAACAATCCATATGCTTTTCAACAATATCCCTATAATGATGACCAAGATGTAAATGAGGGATTTCAAGCTAAATAAGCCCTTTGAGATACTGGAGAAGTTAGAACAATTGGCAAGATATTACAGAGTTTCTGCCACCCTAATTACTTCTTGCAGGCTCCTAACAATACTCATGCACATCTGCAACAAAAAAAATGTAACAACTGGATGAACTGGGTTTGTATTTATTTGAGTGGTGTTCTGAAGCCATTCCTACTAAGAGTACATTGGAAGCATTGGGAGTCATATGTGGACATTGTAGGAATACTTATTCAGCAGCAGATCACCAATGCCAATTTGACACATCTACAGCTGTTGTGCAAAAAGTATGTGATGGGATTTGAGCGGCTATAATACAAACATAAATCTGAACATGTAGATCTCTGCCACTACTGTATCCATTCTCTACTCCATCTTGAACAGTGTGTGGAAAATATTGGGCCTTGCTTCACCTTTTGAGAGTCTCCTATGGGGCAGATGTATGGCAAGATAGGGAGAGAAGTCAAGTTCAGGTATTACCATATCTCAATCTCATCAAGAATTTTACCCTCAAGTCTATCATAGATGTGATGAGTTGGCACATGGAGGACAGCCAGGAAGATTTGGAAAATACTGAGGACAAATGGGCACATGGAGACACATATAACTATGGCATTAAGAAGCTAAGCAGCCCCAATGCATGAATAATCAGTTAAGTAATACAAAGTTGGGTTGGGTGCAACAATCAGCAAATTATTGTTAGGAAAACTCTACCAAGGTATGCTGGATTTCTCTTGGTCACAAGCCAACTTCTACACTATTCAACAATAAATCACACAAACAAGAGCCAGAGCACTTCTATAAAGGGGATTAGAATCCAGTAGGGTGAAGGATTATATTGGCTAAATACCGGAAAGTTCTTTGCAGATATCCAGGAGGAATTCAGGGGAGAAGTGGTGGCTAACAAGTGTATGTTTACAAGATGTATATGTTACCAGCAGTACAAGATATATGGTAACTTTGCAAGTATCACACTAAAAAGCTGTAAAGTTGAGGTGATAGAAGTATGTCAATTCAGGCAGGTGTGTGTGTTTGTTGAGGTTAGTAAGCAGGAGGCCATACTTTTTTTGATTTGAGCTATATGTGGAATACCCAAGGTAGTAGTGGGTAAGGAAATAAAGAGGGGTGATTCCACAGTGGAATATATGAGCTGCACAAGGGGAGGTTGAAAAAGGAAATACTGTTTGGTAAATTTGTAAGGTAGCATCATACTGAGCCAGCAGTAGGCCACCATACTGCTGATGTAATGCCATCAGAGTCTTGCTGTGAGGCTATTCAAATACCTTCAAGTTTCTTTCCATATAAGGCAATTGGATGTCCTGGCCAGTTGGATCCATTTAGAATAGTTGTGGAGCACAATAAGACCACATTAATATCATGCAATTACTGTCACAGCACCAATCAAATACTGTCAAGTTCCATCTCATTATTAAGTAGCAAGATCAGCAAAACATTGTTGTGATCTTATCATAAGATTGTTAAGAGGGTCACTAATTTCAAGCTGCTGGATTTATGATGGTCTCTGAGCTGAACTCTGACAACTGATCCAGATTGGATCCACCCATGGAACCAAGTTATTTATCATTGGGGTTAGAGGGTATCTGTTAGACTAAAAGCTTTCTGCTGTAGTGGGGTGACAGTGACACCCACTGACAGATGTGCTCATTCCCTTATTTTCTACTTCCCTATATCTCTACTACACTTATTTTAGTTTTATCCTGTTTGTCTTACCCAATCAGTACTATCCCATAAGCCGGTTGACTATCACACCTGCTTACCTTATTGCATAAGTTACCCCTCACTTTATGTAAGATTACTAGCTATAAGTGCTTCTATATTAGGTAAGAACCCATGCCAGTACCCGTGACACATGATCAACCCATGTCATCATCCCTACCATTTCCATACCATATATGGTATCCCTATGTTACACAGGTTTCAGAATACTGATTCTTGATTGGTTGGATGTGCTGTGCCACTTGGAACCTTCCAGTACCTACTTAGAACCTTCCGGCACCTACTTAGGACATTCTTAGGTCATTCTGATGTCATTAAGATATCTATTGATATCTGGAACCTTCTGGAACACCATGATTAGTAATCACTTAGCCAGTAAGAAATGTATATAAGGGAGGCTATCCCTCAACAATAAATCATCATCCCTTTTATTAATAAACCAACTTGTTGATTAGTGTGATCACTGCTACCTGCTGCTACCTGAACTTCCAACCCCAGACCACGGGACACTCCCAGGAAACCACACTGACGGCCAACTAACCTTGGAGGCACTACTTGTGAGGAATACTCAGAGTAGGTATCTTTTATAGTATTTGATTCTTTCCAAAGTTTGTTCTTGTACAGGCAAAAATACTTTTCTGTCTTTATAACTATTGACCACAGCTGCATTCTTATCAAGTCCCTGCTGGTGGAGTTTACAGTTGTTTTGACTTTGGAAGCTTTGGTACATTGTCATCTCGTAGGATGCTGAACCCAGCACATACTTTTGTTAAGATGCCAACTAAGTTGGGGATTGTAGCTTAATTGTTTTCCCTTGGCAAGATTATGGCTTTATTCCCCATCACATTAGATTAGAGACAGAACCCAAGTATTCCTAGCAAGCTTTTGCCAGAGGTTATTGCACCCAGTGAACACCCCACACACAAAACACTTGAGATGTGTTGGACGTATCTCTCCCTTGGACCTATACACCACCACATATTTGGCACCCAATGTGGGGGGTTTATACAAGCTCCCTAGGACCCAACACAATTTACCCAAAGATTTGAGCTGTTACCCACTTATTGAAACAAGACTACCAATATTATCACAATTACAACACCAACCTACCTGCCCAAAATGAATTTTATGCCATCACCACTCTCACATGGAGCCCCACAGTTTGATGGAAAGAATGTGAAAAGCTTCATATTCAAATGGGAGAAGCTCTGCAAGATGTGCAGCCTATTTAAACAAGATATGGCTGAAGACTTCCCCTACTACTTAGGGTAGGACTGGACTTTCCAAGCTCCCACATGAAGAGTTCTTTCAACAGTATGAAGATATGGCCAAGCCACTCCTGGAGTCCCAGGCTATAACTGAGTTTACCATGACACTTTACCTTGCACAAGGGCTTCCTCAGGACTTGGAAAGGAAAATTGACTTACATGCAGCCAAGGATGACAAGTCTGGCATTCCTTGCTTTGCAGAGATGAAACGTGTTCTCTTAGAGGCAAAGCAAACTTCTACCTTTATGAGACTCCTGACATCTAATCTGCCAGACCAGTCAACCAAGGAGCCAAGGAGTACTACTGCTGACAATCAGAACTACACTACCAACAGAATGGACCAACTTGCTGAACAGCTACAAAATCTAGCCCTCAAGATTAATGGCTCTGCTGAGGTTGCTACTGAGGGCCAATGACCTTTGCCCAGGCACTGCATCTGGTGTGACTCTACTCAGCATGCCAGACAAGAATGCTCAGAGCTTAGTCAGCTACTCAAAGAAGGAGCAGTACAGTTTGATGCTGTTGGAATGCTTGCTGACAAGGAAGGAAGAAGGATTCCCACTAGTTTCCAAAGAGGAGGGAAGAGAGCCCTTTTCCAGAAATCTGACTCAGCAACCAGAAAGATTATTGTTGATGCCCCTATTGGGACTCATAAAGTGAATCCAAGCAGCCCTGACAACAGACAATACAAAGTTGATGCCTTTGCTACCAAAAGACACCTCCCTGAAGAACCTGCCAAACACATCCTTAGAAGACCACAATTTGAAGAACCTGAAGTTGTTATTGACAAGAAGCCTAGTATGCTGCCCACCCAAGATTCATTGCCTCACTTTCAGATGACCTCACAGATAGCAAGCTACTCAAGCCCTGAGCTGATTACTGAGAAGCTGCTGAAGCAGAACCTCACTTTGTTGGTTGGAGAATTCATGAGTGTATCCCCATATGTTAGGAAGACCTTTGAAGAGCAGCTTAGAGCAAGACAACAAGCTGTTGAACATATGGACACCCATATAATTTGGACAAACCATGAAGACAACCAAAAGGATGACACACTACTGAATATAAGACCTTTTACTCAGTTGCAACTGCTGTGGTGAAAGGGTATATATATGATGACCCTGTTGACTGCCATATTGACAGTGGCTCAGAGACTTGTGTTGTGCCACTAGACTTCTGGAAGACACTTAGAAGCAAGGTGCTACTGCCTGTTGATAGAGATATTGGATGGAACATGACTGATGCAAACTCAGGATCTAGTCCACTCTATGGTGTAGTGCACAAGTTTCCTATTGCGGTACAAGGAATCAAGGTCTGGCTTCCCCTCTTCATCTGCCAGAAGGCAAACTTTGACCTTCTGCTAGGTAGACCATGGGAAACCAGTACCAAGGCTACAACTACCAACTATTCCAATGGGTCAGTATGGTACACCATACAAGGATCCAAACCAGGGCTACAGTCAACCTTCTGTGGTGTAACACCCAACAATAAGAGGACACATGTGTAGCTTGCCAGAAGAGATCCCCAAGCGTTATGAAGAACCACTGCATCCTACTTACACAATCCGTCGTTGACAAAAGGTTGGTATTGACCTTGTCCACATGCCAACAGCTGGATCAAAAAAGTGCCTAATTGTTGCTAGAGATGACCTTAGTGAATGGGCAGAGGCTTGAGCCTTGCAACAACAAAAGCCATTACGTATGGAGATTTATCCTTAAAGACATCATCTGCAGATTTAGCTGCATACAACAGTTTGTTGCTGACAGAGGAGAGATGACATCTCAAATGACCCAGGAGTTGTGCTCAAAGTACAAGATACACATTGCTTTTACAACAGCATACCACCCTCAAGCCAATGGAATGCTAGAGAGAGGACATGGACCATTGGTGAACTCTCTTGTCAAGACCTGTGAGAATAACACAACCCGGTGGCCACAGCAATTACATCTTGCACTCTGGGCAGATAGAATTACTACTAAGAGAACAACTGGATTATTGCCATTCAAACTACTCCATGGACATGACCGCATACTACCAGTTGAGTTAGACACAGTCACTTGGAACTCATTGAATTGGAGATCCAATATGCAGACTGAAGACTGTGGGTTATTACTGACTGTACTTGATGAGTGGGAGAGCTTGTAGGTCAAGTCAGTACCACTTGGTTCAGAGTAGCTTCCAATAGAAGGTAGCAAGTTAATAAAGACTTGTGCTTATTTTGTCCAAATCCTCTTGTCCTCTCACTTGGTTCAATTGGGTAGATATATATATATCACTTGGGGGCTTAGATAATAGTCAATGTGTTATAAAATAGGGGTGTGAACACCTTCCTGTTATGGTAAGTGTTCTAACTAGACAAGGGTAGGGGTAGGAGGGAGGGTGCGTGGGGGAATCATAGGGAGGATACTGGGGGACTTTGAGTAGGTCTCTCGGGAGAACTCTTGGGCAAAGAGTGGGTACTGCATTTAGTACTCACATATCCTGGGGGTTAAGAGGGAGCTTTGTCCTCAAAGTTCTTTTGACTAACTTGCTTCTCCAGGGTTGATTTTGTTCACAGAGCATGGGGAGTCACCATAGTACCATTGCTGGTTGTCACTTGCAAGGGGGTTCCAGGCAAATACCTGATACCATTTGGTGGCAGAATGGGGTGTGGCTTGCATTGCTCAAGGGATGTTTTCCAGAGCCAAATAATTGGCAAACCATAGGGTTCTGGGTAAGTTCCTCTGGAGGGTTGGAGAACAAGAAAAGGTGCAATAGCACAATAAAATCTTGCTTCTTTATCTTGTGAATGTTGTCAGGGCTTGTTCTTTTTGCGTTCAATATGACGGCGGGGGACCTTTTGAAGAGGGTGTACACTTGGTTAGCAGTCACCTGTTGTTGGTAACAAGTTTTTGCTTCTTCCACAATGTATTGTAGTTCTTCTGTAGAAACTGTGGCTCAATCAAGGCGCTTTTGTACCTGCCTCATTGTTTCTACAGAGTCCGCAGCAGTTTCTTTGGCTTCTTGGAGTTGGACTTTGTACTGGTTCCTGAGTTGTTCTTTGGTAAACCACTGTAATAGTTGTAACACACCAACTTGGTGGATTGCATGGGTTAACTGGCCGGTGTATTTAATTTGTTTGCGTATCTTCTCTAAGATGGTTCCTTCTTGGAAATGCGGCTTGAGATGTTTGCAAATGTCTTAGAAGAGTCCTTCAATTGGGAGTTCTACTTCTGGTGCTCTTGCCGCTTGTACCAGGTCTGCATATACCTCAACAACCATGATACCTATCAATGGCAAGTATGCAACAAAACAGGGGGGCTCTTGAGGTCTTGTGAGGGCGCAACAGTTGTTTCCTTGTGTTTTCTGTCTGACTGTGTCCAGTATGGATACGGGAATCAGTGCGGTGCCCTTCTCATTATTGATCAAGGAACCTCCTCTTAGGTGGTACACGGTCTACTTAGGTAGTATCTCCATGCTTTGTATTGGCATGGGTAACTTGTCTTGTCCCTCTCTAATCCTGTCTTGTATCAATGTGACTGCTCCGGCAAACAACTCTTCATAGGTGGCGCTTGTCACATGTAAGGCTTGTACCATATCTCTCAACACTTGCAGGTTGGTTTTGTTGTTGATAACATCTTGGTTCTTGCTGGTGGGTGGGGTATTGCCAGCTTTGGGTGAACTGTTTCCTTTGGCACTTTCCATATGCATTCTTTTGTTCTCCCCTTTGGGCAAACTTCCTTGCGCATATCATTTGTGCCTATATTGACTAAAATCTCCTCTAATAAGCTTTGTATGTATCCTGTGTCTACCTCTATCCTTGTCCTGATAATCATTTAATCACACTTTGGTTTCAGTGATGATTGGTGCATCATCATGAAACGGTTTCAGATGGGCTGGCACTACATTGCTGATTGACTTGTTGTTCAGGGTAATGGTGTACTTTGGCCTGTGGTCCAAGCTAATGATGGTGCAAGGGCCAATCCATTGGGGTGTAAATTGTGGGCAAAACTTGAGGCCTGCAAAGGTTTGATTGTGCCACACTTTATTGCCTGGTTTCCACTTTTGTCCCATTAGTTTCTCATTTTTGGGTGGAGGGGGAAGGTGCTTGTTGACATTTTCAAATACTTTTATATATAGGTGGGCAATACAATGTATTAACCTTTCTATATAGCTGTTTTGTGTCATCAAGGGGACACCTTCCATTGTAAATCCAGCTTCTACACGCCACTTGGGCCTTTGTCCATACAGAACTTTGTACGGGGAGAAACCTGTTGTTTTAGTTGGTATTGTATGCATTGCTAGGAGTGTCAGTGGGAGTAGCTTGGCCATGATTGGGGTAGTTCCCAGTGGAGCTTCTCTAGTATGCGGCAACACATCTGGTTCATCCTCTTGGTTAATCTGTTGGTCTGGGGGTGATATGCGGCTGTGAAGACCTCCCCACCATGGCTTTAGACTCCCTGAGATTGGACAATGCTTCTTCGTTACTTTCCATTGATAGGCCCATGTGTATGTTGCATAGTCATCAATAAAAGTGATTGAATACTTCATCCCACCTAAGGATAAATTCTGTACTCCAAATTAGCCGGGAATCAATTTTTACTCCTGGAATTAGCTGATCTTTAATCACTTTGCGCAAATAATTGAAAATAATGGGCCCAATCTCCTGTGCCAAAGCATTGGTGTTTCTTCATTCAAGTTACTTATTTTGGCTTTGAAATATGATGAAATATAAGTAAACTTGTACAGATTATGATCAATTATACCCCAAAGCAATATGGGAATTATTTTGATCAGTGATCCTGCATCCTGACTTGTCAAAGCTCAAGCTGAGTCCTACTGCTGTAGCCTTGCTTTCAGATATGCAGCCGTTGGCTATTTCTGGGACATAGAGTACCTCCCTAAAGGTCAGTGTATGGCTTCCTTGACTGCGTCTAAGGCTTACCTGAAAAGCTCCTTCTGTTGTGTTGTATTATAATTAGTGTGGGGCTTGTGCTACAATGTAGAGGCTAATCAACAATATAAAACAACTTCCAGTATGCTAATACTGAAATAGTTTATTAGGAGTTGGATATACCAATAGAAGATATAGCTTTCACTAATTTCCTCAATCTTTGGCTCAAAATATACTGTAAGCAGTGTTTATCATTTCTACAGCAGTGTTCTGACCTTCTGTTGACTAATGGCTTATTTACTATTGTAGTAGCCTGTCCTTATTTGGAGTCTCTTTCCGTTCTAAGAAAATATATCCTAATATGGAAATTCCAAACTCCCCTTTAACCCAAAGGGGTGTGTTGTAGAAGTCTCTAAAGCAGTCTTTAGACCTAAAGGGGTGTCTTTAGAGTAAAGGGGCTTCTTGTAGTGGTCTCTAAAGAGGACTTTACACTAAAGGGGTGTCTAAAGGGGATTCTTTAGTATAAAGGGGTTTCCTAAAGGGGTCTCTAAAGGGGTCTTTAGACTAACAGGGTGTCTAAAGGGGTTTCTTTAGAGTAAAGGGGTTTCTTACAGGGGACCTCTCCAACAGAAAAGTGGTAGTTTTCTTGTAGAACTTAGATTGGATTCTTGTGAGCTTTGCAGTCTCTTTACTGATGTAGTACCAGTCAAAGTCAAAATACTCAATATTGCAAGTGCTGCAGGGGAAGTCCTATAACCTTTAAACTTGTAATTGTAGTGTGGAGATTCTGGAAAGAGAGGCTCACTTTATTTTTCAGCTGGGGAAGTCATATATATGAAAATGCTGAAGAGTCATAGTTTTTAGGCAATTGCGCAAGCAATACACATGATACAAAGCTAGAAGTTTGCAGTAGCACAGATCGGATATAGGCGCAGCACCTGTGAAAATTGCACGTGATTTGATTGGCTGGTTCAAAAGCTACATGCAATCAAAGTCACCATAGTAATCCTAGTAATAAGGCATAGTATATATAATAATTGGACTCTTTTGGTCATAACTCCTTAAGTGCTGCTTCAAATGAGCTGTAATTTGAAATATGCGTTGGCTACTATGTGTTCTGTATGACATAATATTCTTGGGTGGATTGCTTGTCAGGGTCTGGAGCATTTGTCCTTCAAAGTTGGAAATTCTTGATTGTTCACATGAGTGTTTCAATAGCAAAAAGCAAAATAAAGAAATGAGTGCAATATTGGCTTAGAGATATTGTAGTAGTGGAATACTTTCCATTACAACACTTCTCCCACTGCATCATGTAACTTACTATGACCAATGAAAACCTTCTTGATTGGAATTTCCTGATATAGGATAAAAAGTTCCACTTGATTTGTAAAGTATTGAGATGCTCCATAGTCTATATGCCAAGTCCAGGAATCCTTGTTTGTAGTCATACTTAGTACAGATATGATTAGTTACCTTCATTTGTTGCATTGTTTGCATACTCCAGCTTTTCTACTAACTATCTGTTTGCTTAAAGCACCAGTCTGATGAGTGTCCTTTCCATTTGAGGTAGTTGCAAAACAGGTTGGTGCTGTCATGATCACATGACAGCCATGAACACCCATGCCAAGTTTCAGCTTCCTAGCTCAATCTCTAAGAGATTCCTTCTGGAACCTTCTACCACCTTCCAGAAAGTTTCTGACCATTCCAAACCATTGTTACACAATGGAACATTCCATTGAAGCTTCCCATTGTATTTTTCATAGTCCAGTACCATAAATGGGAATACCAGGTCACATGACTTAGTCACATGATCAGGTGACCCAATCCATTTCCCCATCCTGTCTCAGTGCCTTGCCTTCTATATTGTTATCCCCAGCACTGCTGCTGTGCCTCACCCCACAACCCCATTAGTATTAGCTAATATCTCTTGGCATCAGTATAGCCAAAAAGTATATATAGTCCTATCCCCCCTCAAGTATTCCTCAGTCTGATAAACACAGGTCTTGAATAAACAGCCTTGCCTTGAATCCTGCCTTGCTAGCTTTTCCTCCTGCCTTGTGTCTATTCATAACAGGTGCTGCCTTTAAAGGTCTTGAGTATCTTCTTTGCTGGCCATCATTACTTATAAGGCTTCTTCTTCTTCCTTCTTGTTGGTGCTTGATTTTCTTATTTCTTCATCTAGGAGTCTCCCATGTACTTAATAAAAGGTCAAATCTTCAGTTCTGGACTTCAGGGCCAATCCAAGGTCCAGAAGCCTGTCAGTCAGGCTGATGAGAATAGTAGCTATCACATCCTAATCAGTAATTGGTATGCTCACATATTCCATCTCATCCATCAGCACAATAATATTGTTAAATAGTTTTTTTAATTTCTTCTCCTGGCAGCATCTTTGTAGTTGCAAAAGCCTGCTTAAGATACATTATATTAGTGCTGAACATGACTGGTAGGTGTCTTCCATGCTTGCTTTGCTATTTTTGCTCTTGAGCATTATAATTGCTCTTCTGGATAGTGCCACATTGAGCCATGAATGCCAAGTAGTGCCATACTGTACTAGAGATGCCAGTATACTTAAGTTTAGCCGCAGAGTCTGAGATATAGTTAAACATCATCATGCAAAGCAGCCCTTGTGTTTGCCCTACTGTGCTGGTGAAAATCCATTTTTTGACCTTTTTTTGGGATCACTAATGATGATTATGTGTAAGAGCATAGAAGAGCTGAAGACATTCATTGGGTACTTGCTACCCTTGATACTCTGAGCCTAGCACATAATGTTTGTAACATGTCACAGAAATGCATGACACTATCTTGGTCCACTAGTACTATTTGGCACCATATTTAAATAGTAGCTGTAAGGTAAAGCCTATACAGAGCACTCATAGTGCCAGATAGTGCCAGTGGATGAAGATAGCGCCATGCATTGTTGTGACCTGATACAAGCCACCAAAGTCTGAGTCAGAGTACCATTGGTATTGAGCACCAGATACACGACTTCAGCTCTTCTGTGCACTTACATAATATCAACATTAATGTACCCAAAAAAAATCAAAAAATGTATTTTCACCAGCACAGTGGGTGAACCAAAGGGGCTACTTTGCATGATGATGTAAAGCTATGTTTTGCACCCCGTGGCCAAGTATAAGTCTGCTTTGCCTCTCTGGCACACTACAGCACTATTTGGCACTTATGGCTCCATGTGGCACAATTCAACAAAACATGTCCATTGAATTAGTAATTTGCCTTTGATGTTAAGGCTACTCCAGCCACAGAAACTTTGGGCTTTCTTGTAATATTCTAACGCTCCCTCTCCCATGTTCTTAAGAGGGCATTCTTCTTGTGTAAGAATATCCAAAGGCCTCCTTCTTGTAGCAGTATCTCAACTTCACCTTACACACCTGGTAGTTAGATCCTTCCAATTTTCAACAGAGGAAAGAATTCCAGTAATAGCAGTGGTAGAAGTTGCAGAGTGTGACAGCCTGTGGCTCATGACATGCTCTAGGAGTATTGAAGCTGGTGGAGGTGAATGGAATACAAAGTAGAATATGTGATTCACTCAATCATTTATTGAATGTAAAGGCAGTATTTACACTTTTACATCATCTCAGCATGAAAAGCACATAGATTAGGGTTAGGAATGTCCTTAGAGCATGTGTGCAGAGTGTTGGGTTGTTTGGACAACTCTGGAAGCTTTTGTGTTATGGTGGCCTGGTATTCAGGTGAAAATATTCTATGCCAGTCCCATCAAGGAACTTGGTCAGTATTCTCTAGGATCTGAAGGTAATGATTTAAGTGACTAAGTTAAATGTATACCCAAGTGGAGCTCCAAGCTTTTGCAACACAAACAAGGATTCTCAGATGTGGTACATTGACTCTTGAGCATCTCAACACTTTACACACCAAAAATATTTTTACACAATACTAACAAATTTCAATTCAGAAGGTTTCCATTGGCAAAAATAGGATACTGGCTGCAGGGGGAGAAGGAATCATCCAAATAAACCTTAGCAGCAGTAAAGAAAGTCATATACTTACCTACAAAGAAGTACTCAATGTCCCAGGAATAGCCAAGAACCTCATATCTGTAAGCAAGGCTACTGCAGAAACACTCAGTTTCAGCTCTGGAAATTCTGGATGCTGGATCACTGAGTAAAATAGTGCCCTTATTACTTTGGGTGCTGAAGATCAGAATCTAGGCAAGTTAACGTTTATCCCATCATTTCTGTATACCAACATAAATAACCTGAATGAAGAAACACCAATACTTTGACACAGGAGATTGGACACATTATTTTCAATTATTTGTGCAAAGTGATCAAAGATCTCTTATTATCAGGAGTAAAAATTGATTTCCAACAAATTTGGAGTACTGTGAGATCTGAATATATGAGAAGTAAGCTGGATAGCATCCCAGAGCTTTAGGTCAATCAAAACTAAGGAAAAATTAGATCTAATTCACTCAGATCTGTGTGGACCTATGCAAGCTTTATCCACAGGTGGGATGAAGTATTTAATCACTTTTATTGACAATTATCCAAGATACACATGGGTCCACTTCATGGAGAGAAAAGAAGAAGCTCTGTCTAAGTTCATAGAGCTTAAAGCCATAGTGGAAACAGAAACTGGTAAAAACAACAAGAAAATATACTCTGACCATGGTGGGGAATGTATCCTATAACTCTTCATCCACTTCTGCAAAATTCATGGGATAAAGCAAGAGACTACTGTGCCATACTCCCTAGAGCAATATGGAGTAGCAAACATGCAAACAGATTTTTAAATGATATGGCAAGGTCTGTGATCCATAATCAAAAAATCATCCTACAATTTTTAGGCAGAATTGATGGCAACAACTGTATACCATAAAAGTAGGGGTTACAACAGAATACTTTGTGATTCTACTCCATTTGAAGCATGGTACTGATAAAGACCAGGTGCAGAATAGCTTAAAGTATTTGGGTGTACAGCACATGCCAAGAAGCTGCCTACAAATCAGTCAAAGTCTGAGCCAAAAAGTGTAAAATGCATATTTTTGGGCTTCTGTAATGACAGTAGTGCATACTAGCTCTGCAGTACCAAAGCAAAGAAGCTAATCAAGTGTCAGGATGTGTTGTTTGATGAAAATTCAAAATCTTCACACAAATAATATCAGATAATGACAAAAATATGATCTAAATTCCACCAATAGTCAGGATTGAATTGTGGCAAAACAGTGAAGATTTTCTCACGTTGTGGTGGTGTATAGGTCCAAGGGAGAGATACGTCCAACACTTCTCAAGTGTTTTGTGTGTGGGGTGTTCACTGGGTGCAATAACCTCTGGCAAAAGCTTGCTAGGAATACTTGGGTTCTGTCTCTAATCTAATGTGAAGGGGAATAAAGCCACAAGCTTGTCAAGGGAAAACTATTGAGCTACAATCCCCAACTTAGTTGGCGTCTTAACAAAAGTATGTGCTGGGTTCAGCATCCTTTGAGATGACAATGTACTAAAGCTTCCAAAGTCAAAACAACTGTAAACTCCACCAGCAGGGACTTGATAAGAATGCAGCTGTGGTCAATAGTTACAAAGACAGAAAAGTATCTTTGCCTGTACAAGAACAAAATTGGGAAAGAATCAAATATAATAAAAGATACCTACTCTGAGTATTCCTCACAAGTAGTGCCTCCAAGGTCAGTTGGCTGTCAGTGTGGTTTCCTGGGAGTGTCCTGTGGTCTAGGGTTGGAAGTTCAGGTAGCAGCAGGTAGCAGTGATCACACTAATCAACAAGTCGGTATATTGATAAAAGGGGTGATGATTTATTGTAGAGGGATAGCCTTCCTTATATACTTTTCTCACTGGCTAAGTGATTACTAATCATGGTGTTCCAGAAGGTTCCGGAGATCAATAGAAATCTTAATGACATCAGAATGACCTAAGAATGTTCTAGGTAGGTGCCGGAAGGTTCTAAGAGGCACAGCACATCCAACCAATCAGGAATCAGTATTCTGAAACCTGTGTAACATGGGGATACCATATATGGTATGGAAATTGTAGGGATGGTGACACAGGTTGATCATGTGTCATGGGTACTGGCGTGGGTACCTGCCTAATATAGAAGTACTTATAGCTAGTAATCTTACATAAAGTGAGGGGTAACATATGCAATAAGGTAAGCAGGTGTGATAGTCAACCAGCTTATGGGATAGTACTGATTGGGTAAGACAAATGGGATAAAACTAAAATAAGTGTAGTAGAGATATAGGGAAGTAGAAAATAAGGGAATGAGCACATCTGTCAGTGGGTGTCACTGTAACCCCACTACAACGTCAGAGTAGACTACAACTGTGCTTCTGCCTGAATCAGTGCCCAGCAATATTCCAGAAGTGACCATTCTAGTGTCTAACACAAAGAGATCCAACTAAATCAGGTATATCCCAAACTACTATATATAAAAAGATAGCAGCAGGTAGCAGTGAACATACTAATCCACAAATTTGGTATATTAACAAAAGGGATGATGTTTTATTGTTGAGGGATTGACTCCCCCATATACTTTTCTCACAGACTAAGTGATTACTATTCCCAGTGTTCAAGGAGGTTCTGGAGATCAATAAAGTCCCAATGACATCAGAATGAGCTAAGAATGTTGTGAGTAGATGCCAGAAGGTTGCTCAAGGCACCACATATCCAACTAATCAGGTATCAGAATTCTGCAATTTGTGTAACATAGATATATTATAGACTTGTTCCATTGTGCCATTGATCATAGTGCCAGAAAGTGCTGTATATTTTGTTATTAATTTGATATTTTAGGGTCATATGCATGTCAATTTTCATCCCAAATTGGCACTGTATGGCACCATCTGGCACTCTGTGGCATGATCAGGCACCATCTGGCATGCTATGGCACTATTGGGCACTATAATCAGCTTGAATGATGGAACAAGTCCTATATATGGAGTGAAAATAATGGGGTTGGTGAAACAGCTTAGTCATGTGCCATGAATACTGGTATGGGTACTAGCTCAATATACAAGCACTTACATCTAACAATTGTACCTAAAGTGAGTAATAACTTATGCAATGAAATAAGCAGGCTTTATGGTTATCCGCTTAGGTGTTGGTGCTGAACAGATAAGACAAATGGGATAAAGCAAAAATAAGGGTAGCAGAGAAATAATGAAGTTGGCAATGTGGTAATGACCACATCTGCAAGTTGGTATCACTATAACCCCACTATACAATAATAATGCAGTAGAGCTTCATAATGAGGCTGTCACAACACCATCAAGTTTCTTGCCATATAAGGGAATTTGATGTTTTGGCCAGTTAGGTCTGCTCAACTAAATAGAGCACATTAAGACCATCAGAATGCCATGCAATTCCTTTGAAATGGCTATTAAGCATTGGTAGGTCCTTAACTTCATTTTGCAGTAAATCAGCAAAATGCTGTCACAATACCATCATAAGATCATGTAGAGGGTCAAAAAGCTCAATTGGCTGGCATTGCAATAGCCTCATTGCAGCATCCTGATGGTTGATATGGATTGGGTCTGCCTGCAGGACCAAACTATTTTCATAGAGGAAAGCAATCTACTGTATCACCTTTCACCGTAGCTGTGAATGTTAGCTCAATCTGAGAGGTGACTAAAGATACAATGTGGCTAAGAAAGCCTTTTTAAGCCTTGGGCTTATATCTGAAAGCTTCTACTACCTTATTGCAAGATAATCTAAGCAACATACAATTTGGTTGAAATCCAACTTTTCATGCTAGAACTAAGCACCTGGATCTTAGACATCATATCATACATTATGCTATAGCAAGTAACTTAGTCAGCTTAGCTTACTGTCCTGCAGATGAAGCAAAAGTAGGCATACTTTCCAAGCAAATTGCTGGAGAAAAATCAAAAGATTGCAGATCACAGTTGGGACTAGTTAATATGTATATTTATTTGAGATGTGTGTTGTAAATATTTGTGATATCACATATATACCCACTTAAATTGGTCACTTACGTTGTTACCAACATATCTGAGAAAACTCTGACTAATCTTCTTGTTGGGATATACCTAGAATGGCTTTGCCAAAACAACAAGTACCCAGTGAATACATCTTGTACTGCTATTTAAACAGCACCATTTTTGGCACACATATTTTTGGGATCTTTCTGAGTATACTTTACATGTGTTGTACATCAACATTTAAAACTTAGCCAATTTCACTCAGTTAGAAATTCTAGTACCCTAGCTGATTTTCCCTAACCAAAACATACCTATTCCCTGTTATGGTTCATTTTACCACTTCTGACAATCTATTTTTAGCTGTCACACCAGATCAATTTTCAAGTGCTTATTACGCCCTCAACTGATCTGCTAAGCCTTTCCAAACAATTAGTCATCTGAGATCCATCTAACCACTTAGTAGTTGCCAAGACATCAGCTGATTAATGATGCAATTTTTGTTTATCTTATGCACCTATCAATAGCCCAACAGACTTCAATAAGTCCAGTCTCTTGGTGCTTACTAATTTAACTTGATCAGAAAAATATAAATAAAGATTACTGAACCTTTTGGTTTAGTGTGTGTCTCAGCAAGATTAAGATTGTGCCTCAGCAAAATTAAGAATTCAACTATTCTGTTCTAGTTTCCACCCAAGCCTAGTATATCTAGCATTCCCAAGAACACCAAGCCTAGCCTGTATAACAAACCAACTCAGCTGCCTTTATAGACCAACTCAACTATGTACACAGCCAATAGTTGACCAGAACTTCTCTGCTAATATTTCTGGCACTCTTGATGATTCTAAGATTCTGCACTTAGTTGTCACTTGGGTTCAGTTAACTCATTCAAGAGTTTTATTACACTTTTCTCTTGGATACAACAGTGCCTATGGCTCAAAGCTAATCATTCACATTTGTGAAGTTCATGGACTGAAGTAAGAGACTACTAAGTTGCACTCCCCCCAGTAAAGGCAAGTTCCATGACCGGCAAATAGGTCTATGATTGATATGGCCAGATCCATGAGCCGTGACCAAATTTATGCTATAGAAATTGTTTAAACTCAGTAACTACAACTCTGTGGCTCAAAATAGGCCTTATAGCAGAGTACCTGATAATTCTACTCTATGTGACTCATCAGATGGATATATATTCAGTGCAGAGCACATAAATACTCTTGACTGTACTGCATATATTGCATAAATGCCTGCAAGTCAGTTAATGTATAGGCTAAGAAGTACAAAATACATATTCTTGTGTTAATGCAATGCATGTACAACAAACAAATGCTCCTACGGCAGAGAAAAAAGCTGATAAAGTCCAGGGATCTGTTGCTTATCAAAGATTAAAATTAATGCAAGTAGCAACACTGGATAATGTCCAAAGTCCAATCTCAGGTTTATAAACAGTCTACATATGCTCAGAGTAAAATAATGTTAGTTTTTTGCTCCCAGGGACTCTACCACCACGCTCAAGCTTTGCATAGTGCTCACAAATATTCCTAAAGTGATTATTTCAGTTTACAAGGCAGTAGAATCATCTGGATTAGTAATAACCCAAACTGCTATATCAATGGGAGTACAAACTTGGACTGTGCCTGTTCAGTCTATATTCTTGGGTCTCTGAGAGTGAAAGTAACATAAATAGCTCTCAATGCAAGTTCTAGAGAGCTGCAATGACTGAGCAACATTAGGGAATAGAGGTAAGTGAAACTATTGACTTATTTGAATTAACAATGTAACAAAGTTAATTTTATGCAGACAGGTCTTCACAACATATAAAAGGGCGTATAATGCTATGATCAAAGGCACAACTTACCACCAAAAAATGCTTTTGATCACAAAGAGAGCCTGATATTACAAGGCAAACTCTTCATTGAAATCACTTAATACTTGCAGAAGTGCTACTGACCATAACATCTGCTATAAGCTGAATAGAACATGTGAAGCTCTGTTGGCATTAAGCATGAAAGATTTGGTAGCTGCCACCAACAAACACATTACATTGAACAAGACCAAGCCTCACCTGTTAGAGGTGTTCAAATCTCTCCATCTAGTTGAGCACAGTTACCACATCAGGATATAGATTGCAGACACAGAAATACCCAGGCTATGAACTTAAGCCCACAAGAGTATATACAGGATATACTAAGGAGTACCAAAAGGAATATTGTGAATCAGAAGCTACTAAAATCAAAACAAACCATATCCCTATGAGGTATATTTATTACATTCCTGTCAAAAGGTTGACACAAGATTTAAAATTATTGACTCAGAAGAAGTGATGCCATGAGGACATTGTGCAAAAACTGGCAGAAAAATTGCAGCTCCTATTTCACACAAAACCTGATCAATATCTCTTTTGACAACTGTCCCTTAGCTGCTAACAGTTGATACTCTGTAATTCTCTCACCTTTCACTCCCAACACTTAATTGTCTCCAACATTTGGTACATTGATTGCAATTGCCTATTTTTCTAGAGTCATAAGTTCTATTGGTATATCAGGCTCCCAAAAACTACTTCAGCATTAACATTATGAAGGTTTTTTATACTATTGATTAGCTTCTACATGGCAAACAAGCCCCAAACTAGTCATAATATAACACAGTAGTATTTCTGCCCCCACATAACTCAATGACCACATGAAAATACATCAGGTGCAACAGCTAAAACAGATTTAGATATGTGGTAAGATAAGCCATATCTTGAATTAGCTATATTCAGGTTAGGCAAACTGAGCTAGGGTTCTAGATTTTCTAACATAGTAAGCAGGCCAAGTTTAAATGATTGTACACAACAGCTGCAAAGCTGGTTACACCAACTTCATGGTCTTTTTCTCTTCACTTACAGGCTTTTCAAATGAATTCATGCTTATGGGGCAAACAACTTGATACTCAACAGTGTAATATTATTATATCACTATTTTGTCTATATCATGTGAGTTAAAGAAGGTTTTGTATTGGAGACATTATGTGATTGTGAAGTTAGTGACATTACATATAATGCATCTTTAATTGCATAAATCTAATCACATCAATGCAGATTTCTTATCTAATCATAGACTTATGAGTAACTCATCAATATAAGCACAAATTATTATCTGAATATGATATCTGCCATACATTGATGTCATATATTGCAATTGAAGCAGATTAAAACATAACTCATGGAGAATCAGATAAAAAAGCTGATTACACAAAGCTCATTCATTGTGTGCTAACTTAAACCACATACCAATCTTAATATGACTTACTTATATATTTAGTGTTTTATTGCTGGTCCCATCACTGCCACTGAGCTTAATTTTGAAACCCATTATTTCATTTTTTGGTGCTGGTTAAATGACCCCACCTCACACCCTAGTCTCATTCCTGTTGGGTGCTCTTATTTCATATGGAATTACTGGGTCCTTGATGGTCAAGTCAGGATACTTGGTTGTGGCTATGGCTGTGGTAAACAAGTAAATGGATCTGCTTAAGACTGGTTTATTTGGGCAGGGATCCCCCTTATGCTTTTTACTTCCTTAAGCAAACTGGCCTTGCATTGGAGGTCATTCAAAGCTACTCTGGTGGACAGCTGTAGAGGGCTGCAGTTGAGGCTGACTTGGTTCAGGAGCCATTTTATTTACTCAAAAGGAGAGTCTGTAATGGCTGGACATGTACAGATTGCCCCCTCAAAGGAGAAGCATTTAATCAAACAGGGTAACCAAGATATGTCAGATCTATTACCACCATCAAAGCAAATACCAATACCGTAGTGAATTGTTGGTCTAGTGCTTTCAGTGATGCTAACATGCTGTTTGTAAGGTTAGGGTTCCATATTCCTGCTGAACAATTACTATCATTGTACTCTCAACTATTGGTATCCAGTGTACTCTACTCTATGCCAAGACTTACCCTTGTATCACTCAGCCCATGAATTGAGGAGAGCTTAGTATGTCTGCTGCTCTTGGATGGGAGAATATTAACAAAATCCCAATCACTGGAGCAACTGTACCCTTTGGTTCAATCTCATGCACAGGAGTATGCACAATTGTTGCAATTATCATTGTCCTTTTACATTGCTAGTACATCCCAGAGAACTGCAAATGGTTGGTACCAAATTTGAATACAGTGGGCATTATACTCATCACTGCACAGCCTACAATTCCTAGAGCAATGGGTTTATTGCTTTTGTTTAGTTTAATCTGAAAGCGCTTCAACTTTCAAAATAACAAGGCAGATTGTACAGTCCTAGTGGCTGGGTGGAATGCATGGGCTGGAATTGCTGCAATACGTAAAGCTGGGTCCCAGATATTAGGGATTCTCAAGAATATAGTCACATGGAATTGCCCATATGAAGAGCAAGGAGTGTTGATTGTTAGCAATTATTAGGTACCCTGTTAGATGCTTGTCATATATTTGATTTACAGAACTTGTTCATGGTGTCTGTGGGTATGATATATATATTACTCATTTGACTTTATAATAGCACTAGATTGATAGTAGCCAGGCTTATGGGCTTTACTAAATCATGCATTTAAAGCAGATGATTATACTTCCCAATTGAGCTTACTACACAGCTACAATCTGCTATAATTATTTAGTTCACAAGTATGCTATTCATAATACCTAAAACTAAGTTTGCTTATTGCCAAGTTATACGTTTTTTAACCAAGATTCAGTCTTTCAGATATTGGGTTATTCTTGAGATTATTGAAGGCCTGTTTATTATATTTAGGTGCTGGTATAATAGTAAGGGCAAGAATGGGTTAGAAGAGTAGAGTGACAGTTGTAAGAGCTTGAAGATATTGGAAATGATTGTGAGGACATGTGGATTACATGGTTTTCACTCAGTGATATATTGAATATAAAGGTAGTATATGTACTTTTATATGTTTTTGGCATAACAAGCATGAAGAATAGGCTTAAGAAGGTTGATAGAGCATGTATACAAAGCTTGGGGCTTTTTGGGTAACTTGTCTAGTTTTCATGTTTAGGTGCTCTAAATATTTGTAATTCCACCTAAATATCCACCCAGCTGGGGGAATTTATGAAGAGGGTTTCTGATGGGTTCTTTACACTGAAGAGATGTCTATAGGGGTGTCTTTAAAGCCAAGAGGTATATAAAAGGCAATCTTTTCAACAGAAAACTGATAATTAACGTATATTACTTTGATTTGATTCTGTGAGTTTGGCAGTTTTGTTACTGTTACTGCAATGATACAAGTCAGGATACCAAATAGTGGAACAGTACAAGGGAGTTCTCATAAGCATTAAACAGTTATTGAAATATAGAGATTCTGGAAAAAGAAGCTCCCTTTTATTTATCAGTTGGGGAAGTCATAATTACGGAAAGCAAACAAACCAAATTATAAATTAAAAAAATGAATGGAATACTTGTTTTGGTTATTGGAGTGATAAAATACTTTCCATCACCACAGTGTTCTGAGGAGAAGCTACACAACTCAAGATGTATGAGAAGTCTGATGGGTGTATTAGTCTCTGGATCTAAACTACTGGTGTCTTTATCAGTAAGTTGTTATGCTAATAGCGC
This sequence comes from Basidiobolus meristosporus CBS 931.73, assembly GCA_002104905.1. Taxonomy (NCBI): domain Eukaryota; kingdom Fungi; phylum Basidiobolomycota; class Basidiobolomycetes; order Basidiobolales; family Basidiobolaceae; genus Basidiobolus; species Basidiobolus meristosporus. The sequence goes on along the minus strand of MCFE01000258.1, from coordinate 25,767 downwards.
TTGTGTCTGTAGCTTCCTGGTGATCATAAGTATCTCTAAAGGTCTCTCTGTATCTTTTGTACTAATCTAAAAAGCTCCTTGATGATAAGCCTTATTTATAGCTGTTGATGGTAGGTACCAAGATCAACTGCCACTCAACAAGGCACAATTGTTACCATAGACAGAAGGAATGCTTGATTGGTAACAGATTGGTTTCCCTTACATCCTTTTCCTGATTGTCAAGTGATGAAATATAACCATGTTCCAGAAGAGTCCAGGCATAAGTAGAGTTTATAATGACATCAATATGAGCTCAAAATACACTAAGAAGGTCCTAAAGATTCTCAAAGTCATAGCACTGTTACAAGTCTTGGTATAAGAGTTGCTGAGGAATAAGGAGTTTAGCTAGTATTAGACTTGTTCCACTGTACCATGCCAGGGCGTGCAGTGTGATCTGCAGTCTTTAAGAACAATTGGGCTCAATACAGTAGCTACCAGTAGGCATGATTGCTCTTGAACAATTTTGCACCATGTGGGACAATCTTGCAAACTATGGCACAATCTGACACAATGAAGTTGGCACAGATGATCACACCCACTTGTAATGTTTGCATCATGTGCGCAATTGGATACCGCTATTATGGTAGGTAAAAACCGGTATTTGGATATGTTTCTTTAATGTAAATGGAAATAAATGTGTATCACACTATAAACTACACTGATACTTACCATTTTGATTACCATCACTCCAATTGGATAGTATCTCAGTGGTTAATTGGTCCAAAAGTATCATGAAGCTTTCAGCCCCTAATTGGCTCTTTGACCAATACACAAGCTACCTAATTTACCATCAAATATCTCATTTTGCCCATTAAGCAAGTAGGTCCCTGATCCTAGTGATTGGACAAGGTGTCATAGCTAGCATGCAACCAATTGTGTGGGTGCAAATCAGAACAAATGGCTGCACTGGTGCCACAGATGATGTATACATATGCAGGGTCTTTATTTATGGGGGCCCTGTCTCAAATGTGAGACAACCTTAATATTGCTTATATTGAAAATCTAATGATCACTGATTTGCAACAGCTTGGTGCGGATTGCAAAAAAAATGCGTTGTTTGGATCATTACAAATAATAGCAATTCAATGCAATAGCATCATCTTCTCCTAGGCTTTTTTCTCACAGGGATTACTACTGAAGCAATTGGTAGTGATTCACTTTGCATACCTAAACTACCTTCTTCTTGATTATCCTCTTGGCTACATGCATATTTGTAGTCTGTATTTTGCCTCCTAGTTGATGAGTGCAATGCTGCAGCTTGGCCATGCTGAATTGCTCTGGATGATGCAACTGAGCCAGCCTGCAGTGCTACATGCTGATGCATTATTTTACTTGTCAAAGGCTCTGGTGGTGGAGGCACTTCATGTGGGTCATCATCTGTCATTTCACCAGAAGATACTTGCTGATGGTCAGGTGTAATGGCACATGCAGATGCAACTTGATGCACTGGCATGGCCCTTGGCTGAGTTCAATGTGATGCCACTTGCTGATGCAACTTGGCCCGCTCCAATGGACCTATGTCTTTTTGAGCAGTTTGGTGGGTTCTGGTGGTCTTGCTGTGAAGCGCAAGTGTTGACCCAATCCACATTGAGTCAATGTGGGGCGCTCTTGTGAAGGGTGTTGGCATAGTTTGGACTGACGTGCACCAGTGCGCTGAAGTTGCAAGGGATGGTAAGGAATTCAGCAAGACATGCTGGCACAATCTAGACAATGTTGCTTAAGGTCTGTTCCTCCTCTTGAAGCTCACCTGCTGATTCCTCAAGGTATTCACTTACACTCTGTCTAATACTTTGCAACTGTTGCCTGGATGAGTCCTGTGTAAATTACTCTTGGAAGCCACTTAGCTCTACTAATATTTCACATAATACATTAGTCATTTGAGGCAAAAACTCATTCAAAATCTCTTTGGTTCCCAAAGCTGAGGCACAAACGGACATGTCCAGCCCGTACTGTAGACTTGTTCCATCATTCCAGCTGATCATAGTGCCCAATAGTGCCATAGCATGCCATATGGTGCCTGATCATGCCACAGAGTGCCAGATGGTGCAATACAGTGCCAATTTGGGATCAAAATTGACATGCATATGACCCTAAAATATCAAATTAATAACAAAATATACAGCACTCTCTGGCACTATGATCAATGGCACAATGGAACAAGTCTTGTGTGAATTGCACGCAAAATTGTTCCCACATGGCTTTGTCATCAAATCCCCTCACTATTAGCTCATATATAGGGCACGATATTATAGCTACCAGAAGGCAGGATTGTTCTTGGGCAATTTCGCACTATACAGGACAATCTTGCACACTATGGCACAATCTGACATGATGAGGTTGGCACGGATGATCGTGCCAACTTGTAATGTTTGCATCACGTGCGCAATTGGATACCACTATTATGGCAGGTAAAATCCAGTATTTGAATATGTTTCTTTAATGTAAATGGAAGTAAATGTGTATCACACTATAAACTACACTGATACTTGCCATTTTGGTTACCATCACTCCAATTGGACGGTATCTCAGTGGTTAATTGGTCCAAAAGTATCCTGGAGCTGGCAGTCCCCAATTGGCTCATTGACTACTAAAAAAGCTACCTGATTTACCATCAAATATCCCATTTTGCCCATTGAGCAAGTAAATCCCTGATCCTAGTGATTGGACAAGGTGTCATAGCTAGCATGCAAGCAATTGTGTAGGAGCAAAACAGATCCAATAGCTGCACTGGTATTACAGATAACATATATATATGCAAGGTGTTTATTTATAGGGGTTCTGTCTCAAATGTGAGACAACCTTAATATTACTTGTATCAAAAATTTGATGATCACTGATTTGCAATGGCTCAATTTGGATCTCAAAAAAATGGGTTGTCAGGATCATTACAAATTTGAGCAATTCAAAGCAATTGCATCATCTTCTCCTGGGTTTTTTTCTCACAAGGATTACTACTGAAGCATTTGGTAGTGACTCACTTTGCACACCTATATTACTTCCTGGCTGACTATCATCTTAGCTACTTGTGTATTTGTAGTCAGTATTTTGCCTCCTAGTTGATGAGTGCAATGCTGCAGCTTGGCCATGCTGAATTGCTCCAACTGAACCAACTGAACCGGCCTGTAGTGCCATGCGCTGACGCGTTCTTTTACTTGCTAAGGGCTCAGGTGGTTGAGGCACTTCATGTTGGTCATCATTAGTCAGTTCACCAGAAGTAACTTGCTGATGGTCAGGCAAAACGGCACGCGCAGGTGTGCCTTGATGCGTTGAGATGGCCCTTGGCTGAGTTCAATGTTATGCTGCATGTTGACGCAACTTGGTCTGCTCCAATGGACTCATGTCTAAATGAGCAGTTTGGCAAGTTCTCGTAGTTTTGCTCTGAAGCGTGCGCTGTGGTGGTGTAGAGGTACTCCTGGGAGAAGCTACACAACTCAAGGTGTGTGAGGTGTCTGATGGGTGCAATAACCTCTGTGTCTAAACTGCTGGTGTCTTTGTCAATATGTCACTATGGTAAAAGCTCCTGCTTCTTTAGCTCCCTAGGTGCTCCAAGTGTCTCCAAAGGCCTCTGTGTGTCTTGTGCACTACCCTGAAAAGCTCCTTGATGGCAGGTCTTAGATGTACTGTTGAAGGCAGGTGCAGTGATCAACTGCTAATCAATAAGGTAGAAGTGTTACTGATAGAAGGGATGATTTATTGATGAGGGATTGCTTTCCCTTAAATACTTTTCCTGATTGCCAAGTGATTACTAATGACAAGGTTCTAGAAGATTCTAGGTATCAGTGGAATTCTTGATGACATCACTACAAGCTAAAAATATGCCAAGAATGTCCTGGAAGGTTCTAAAAGGCACAGCACTCTCAACCAATCAGGAATCAGTAGTCTGAAACCTGTGCAACATAGAAATACCATATATGGTATTGAAATGATAGAGATGGTAACACAGACCTAGGTCATGTGTCACGGGTACTGACGCGGGTACTTGCCTTATATAGATACATCTACTGATCACAAAGCTGAATAACATCTGGGATAACTAATGCTAATAACTAATCAGGGTAAACATCATATGGGGATAATACTGATAATATGGGCAAAAGAAGAATGGGATAATACTGATAAGATAAAATATGGATAAGTATATCATAATGACTATATGAATAAACTTGTCTGTGGGAGGTATGTTTACCCTACCACATCCACCCCCCACTTGAGCTAAAAAGTTTCAGGGAACTTTTTAGCTAACCACTGTAAGTTTGGAGAACAAAGTGCTCTCTCAGTCTTCCTCAATGAAGCCACCTGTCCTTTCTTGAGATAGAAATCTACATGATGTCATTGATCGGATATTGTTTGAGTCCACACCACAGAAGGTTGCTGTTAGTCCTGGGCTCTCTGAGTATATAGTATACCATGCTGAACCATCTGGGTAGTTCACTGCAGTTGCTCTTGCTTTTACTTCCCATGGTCTTCCAAGAAGTAATTCAAAGTTAGCCTTTGCACAAATGAATACTGGGATCTCATGGGGTATTCCTTCAATGATGAGAGGGAAGCTGTGAATAATTCCTAAAAGCTTTGATTGCCCTGAGTTGGCATCCTTCATGCTCCAATTGATATTGGTGTCTATGGGCAATAGGTCTTTGCATGGTAGTTGTTTCCAAGCCTCCAAAGGCATCACACATATCTCAGATCCACTGTCTATATGACATAGGATTTCTTGATTATGCACAGTTCCTGTAGTTGTTGCAGTTGCCACTGAGTAGTAGTGTTTCTGGCTTTGATGCAGCTTACTGATATCTTGGCTTCCTTGAACTGTCCTGACCTGGTTGCCTTGAGTTGCTTCAATTGGATGCTTTCTTATTCTGATATGCTCATCCAGAGTCTTTCTTACAGATGGTGATACACTGAGTAGCTCTCCAACCTTGATTGATATGTTGCTTCCTAGTATATGACTTGTCAGAGCCTCTGGGGTACCATTTTGCTTGACTTTAGGCTGCATGTGGTAGTTGTTGGTCTTGGCAGACTCTTGTAGAATTAATGGGGGTGATGCTTTCTTCTCAATCACAACTTCTGGCTCACATCTTGGTACTTTTGTTGCTGGGCCTAGATTAGCCATTTTTTCAGCATGGTGTCTCTTTGAAGCATAAATTGAAGCTATATGATCTTGGGCCTCTCTGGGATCCTCATAGTCAAAGTTCAGAACTTCAGCTGGATCAAAGTAGCCAGGATCTTCTTCGCCATGAAGGTGAACCTTTCTTGTATGAGAGGTGACTTGCCTGTAGTGAACTCTCATTCCTCCTTGTCCAAATGCTGTGGATAATTTGTCACCATGCTTACTGACTATGTATCCCTGAGGACTATATAGGACATCACCTGTGGATAGTAATGACTGAAGCTCTTGGCAATTTCTCTTGGAATGGTTGGCAGAGTCACACCACATGCATGTATATTTGACTTCTTTCTCTACTGGCTTCTGACCATATGCTTTGCTGGCAAGTAGCAAAGAGAGTTTCTCTAGTTGCTGTGTCAGCTCCTGAATTTGAGTGCTTTGATTGCTGGGATTAAGTATGTCTTGGCTATCTTGGTTTTGTCCTGGGCTTGAGAGAAGCTTTCTGATTGGTGAGGTTTCTTCAGGGGCAAGTAAAATCTGCTTAGCTAACTGAAATGCAGGCAGTGAACTCATAGCTTTCACAGTAGGATTGTTTTCAATCCTTCTAACCAGGCCTTCTGGTAGTGCTCTGAGCAGATAGGCAGATAAAGTCAGATCAGTGATAATGCCTTGGGCTTTCAGTGACTCTCCAGTTTGCTCAAGGCCACTCAAGTATTCTTTCAATGGTAGCAGCTTAAACTTGCTATAAGCAAAGTTCTCCAAGTCTTTAAGTGTGTAGTCAACTTGTCTCTCTCCATATTCATCAATCAAGTAGCTCTTCAAGAGGGTCCAATTTGTCAGCAGATCATTTCTTTCATATAAATAGAGCATGATCTCATCAGTGCTGTAGGGGGGGCATCTCTTCAGCCATAATGGCCTCAGGTATTTTGTGGGCTCTGCAGAAAAGCTCCCACCTCTTGATGAAAGCTTTAACTTTGGTTCCATCAAAGAAAGGAGTTCCTTGCATTCCTGGTAAAGGTAGATCCATGGTCTTGATAATTTGTTCTTTCTTAAGTCTTCTAGGGGCAGTTCAGTCAAACCCCCCACGTTGGGTGCCAAATATGTGGTGGTGTAGAGGTACTCCTGGGAGAAGCTACACAACTCAAGGTGTGTGAGGTGTCTGATGGGTGCAATAACCTCTGTGTCTAAACTGCTGGTGTCTTTGTCAATATGTCACTATGGTAAAAGCTCCTGCTTCTTTAGCTCCCTAGGTGCTCCAAGTGTCTCCAAAGGCCTCTGTGTGTCTTGTGCACTACCCTGAAAAGCTCCTTGATGGCAGGTCTTAGATGTACTGTTGAAGGCAGGTGCAGTGATCAACTGCTAATCAATAAGGTAGAAGTGTTACTGATAGAAGGGATGATTTATTGATGAGGGATTGCTTTCCCTTAAATACTTTTCCTGATTGCCAAGTGATTACTAATGACAAGGTTCTAGAAGATTCTAGGTATCAGTGGAATTCTTGATGACATCACTACAAGCTAAAAATATGCCAAGAATGTCCTGGAAGGTTCTAAAAGGCACAGCACTCTCAACCAATCAGGAATCAGTAGTCTGAAACCTGTGCAACATAGAAATACCATATATGGTATTGAAATGATAGAGATGGTAACACAGACCTAGGTCATGTGTCACGGGTACTGACGCGGGTACTTGCCTTATATAGATACATCTACTGATCACAAAGCTGAATAACATCTGGGATAACTAATGCTAATAACTAATCAGGGTAAACATCATATGGGGATAATACTGATAATATGGGCAAAAGAAGAATGGGATAATACTGATAAGATAAAATATGGATAAGTATATCATAATGACTATATGAATAAACTTGTCTGTGGGAGGTATGTTTACCCTACCACAGCGCATTGACCTGACGTGTGTTGACTCAATGCACATTGACTTGATGTGGGGCGTTCTGGTAAAGGGTGTTGGCGTGGTCTGGACTGACATGTGCCGGCGCGCTGTGGTTGCAAGAGATGGTAGGGAATCCAGCAAGGTGTGCTGGCACAATCTGGGCTATGTTGCTTGCGGTCTGTATTCTTCCTCCTGTAGCTCACCATCTGATTCCTCAAGGTATTCACTTACCCTCTGTCTGATACTTTGGAGCTGTTGCCTAGATGAGTCCTGTGTATATTGCTCTCAGAAGCCACTTAGCTCTACTAATATATCACGTAGTACATTGGTCATTTAAGGCAAAAACTCATTCAAAATCTCTTTGGTTCCCAAAGTTGAGGCACAAATGGACACGTTGTAGTGGGGTGACAGTGACACCCACTAACAGATGTGCTCATTCCCTTATTTTCTACTTCCCTATATCCCTACTACACTCATTTTAGTTTTATCCCATTTGTCTTACCCAGTCAGTACTATCCCATAAGCCGGTTGACTATCACACCTGCTTACCTTATTGCATAAGTTACCCCTCACTTTATGTAAGATTACTAGCTACAAGTGCTTCTATATTAGGCAAGTACCCGCGCCAGTACCCGTGACACATGATCAACCCGTGTCACCATCCCTACCATTTCCATACCATATATGGTATCCCCATGTTACACAGGTTTCAGAATACTGATTCCTGATTGGTTGGATGTGCTGTGCCTCTTAGAACCTTCTGGCACCTACTTAGAGCATTTGTAGGTCATTCTGATGTCATTAAGATTTCTATTGATATCTGGAACCTTCTGGAACACCATGATTAGTAATCACTTAGCCAGTGAGAAAAGTATATAAGGGAGGCTATCCCTCAACAATAAATCATCATCCCTTTTATCAATATACCAACTTGTTGATTAGTGTGATCACTGCTACCTGCTGCTACCTGAACTTCCAACCCTAGACCACAGGACACTCCCAGGAAACCGCGCTGACAGCCAACTGACCTTGGAGGCACTACTTGTGAGGAATACTCAGAGTAGGTATCTTTTATTATATTTGATTCTTTCCCAAGTTTGTTCTTGTACAGGCAAAGATACTTTTCTGTCTTTGTAACTATTGACCAAAGCTGCATTCTTATCAAGTCCCTGCTGGCGGAGTTTACAGTTGTTTTGACTTTGGAAGCTTTAGTACATTGTCATCTCAAAGGACGCTGAACCCAGCACATACTTTTGTTAAGACGCCAACTAAGTTGGGGATTGTAGCTCAATAGTTTTCCCTTGACAAGCTTGTGGCTTTATTCCCCTTCACATTAGATTAGAGACAGAACCCAAGTATTCCTAGCAAGCTTTTGCCAGAGGTTATCGCACCCAGTGAACACCCCACACACAAAACACTTGAGAAGTGTTGGACGTATCTCTCCCTAGGACTTATACACCACCACAACGTCCGGTCCATACCATGCAAATTGCAAGCAAAATTGCTCCCACATGGCTTCTTTGTCAAATCCCCTCACTCTCAGCTCACTCTTGATTTCAATACTTGTCTTGTTATATATCATCTTACATACATTGGCTGGCATCTTGATGTAGAACTCATGCCACAGCATTCTACTCAAATTCTTCCATCTTTGTTGACTCTCTGAGGTATCTAGTTCTGCTAGATTAATCAGTAGTGCTCAAATATCTGTATGAAGGCTCATCATAGACACTTGGGCCATGCTAAAATCATTTGGTGAGAACTTGAACAGATCCAACATTGACTTTTCCGGTGTGGTAGGGTAAACATACCTCCCACAGACAAGTTTATTCATATAGTCATTATGATATACTTATCCATATTTTATCTTATCAGTATTATCCCATTCTTCTTTTGCCCATATTATCAGTATTATCCTCATATGATGTTTACCCTGATTAGCTATTAGCATTAGTTATCCCAGATGTTATTCAGCTTTGTGATCAGTAGATATATCTATATAAGGCAAGCACCCGCGTCAGTACCCATGACACATGACCTAGGTCTGTGTTACCATCTCTACCATTTCAATACCATATATGGTATTTCTATGTTGCACAGGTTTCAGACTACTGATTCCTGATTGGTTGATAGTGCTGTGCCTTTTAGAACCTTCCAGGACATTCTTGGCATATTTTTAGCTCATAGTGATGTCATCAAGAATTCCACTGATACCTAGAATCTTCTAGAACCTTGTCATTAGTAATCACTTGGCAATCAGGAAAAGTATTTAAGGGAAAGCAATCCCTCATCAATAAATCATCCCTTCTATCAGTAACACTTCTACCTTATTGATTAGCAGTTGATCACTGCACCTGCCTTCAACAGTACATCTCAGACCTGCCATCAAGGAGCTTTTCAGGGTAGTGCACAAGACACACAGAGGCCTTTGGAGACACTTGGAGCACCTAGGAAGCTAGAGAAGCAGGAGCTTTTACCATAGTGACATATTGACAAAGACACCAGCAGTTTAGACACAGAGGTTATTGCACCCATCAGACACCTCACACACCTTGAGTTGTGTAGCTTCTCCCAGGAGTACCTCTACACCACCACACCGGTCTGGACCGTGCTTGTGAGCTGGGGGATGGGTTTTGTCTGGGTTGTACTAGAGATGAGTTGAGGCTTGGTATGGGGACCATAGCAATGGATTTGGATACTTATACAGCAGTAAATTGGCATCAACCTGGTCTTATATGAAATATATATGAAAACTAATGTGATTGTTGAATTTTCCATATATTATGCATGATGCATCTTAGGTCACGTTGACACAGATCAGATCACATCAATTGCAGATTTCCTATTTGATTATAGACCTATGATTAAAGCATCAATAAAAGTACCAAGGCATTGTTTGCGGATGATTTTTGCTACATAATGATGGGATACATGGCAATTGATGGAGATTTAACCATAATGTATTAAAAGTCAGATAAATAATGCAGATTGCGCTGAATCAAGTCAAACCGCCTCCATACAATCATCCACCAATTTTAATATGACTTACTCATCTGAATGGTCTTTCCTAATCAATCCCATGACTACTACTGGACTTCCTTCTGACACACTAAAGGAGATCTATACCAAGTACTGTGGTCCATCCACCCCAGTCTACTCAAGGATATCCCTTGTTAAGCTTCTCTGCTATTATAAGAACTACTGCCCTACAACGTTTCATCCCACCATCCATGGCAACAAAAGTCCTAGAAGTTTGCATTCTCAGCTGACAGCAATGGAGAACCACCTTGCAGAGGGTATGAATGACTTAGAGCAAGCTTGGAGTATTAGGTTTAGAAGCTCCAATAGACTTCTATATCCCACAGTGTTCAGCAGCAGGTTTCATATAAGGAGTTTTTTGGATACCTTCCCAGTCAGGATTAACAGACCTTCTAGAAGGCAGAAGCTGTTTTATTCTTGCAAGTACAAGGCACACTGTGTGAAGTCTCAATCACTATCTGACATTGAGGGTAACATTATCTGGTTTAGTGGGCCATTTGCTGGAAGTAGGCATGACAAAGCACTTTGGGTACAGAATCTTCCAGAATTCAGTAGAGGGGAGAAATGTATGGCAGACTTAGCTTATATAGGGGAGGATTGTCAGAGATTAGGATGTATTACAGCTTATAGGAAGCCAAGGAAAGGTGTGCTTAGCAGGAAGCAGAAGCTCTACAATGAGATATTTAATCATTTCAGAGTGAGGGTAGAGCATATATTTGGATATCTGAAGAGATTCAGCATATTGGCAGGTAAACACAGAGGAAAGTCATATATAGGAGAACACAGCAATATAGGTAAAATAGTTAAGATACTTATCAATGCACAGTATATTCATACAAGAAGACATCCACTAAGAGAAATGTGTCTGGAGCATTATGAAGAGTAAATAAAGCAAGGAAAGCACTACTATGAGCAACATAAGTAAGATTGAGTAAAGTTACCAGTAACTATAGCCAACCACTGGCATGATGGTGGAAATTATAGTGCCAGATTGATCTGGCACCATAAACAGGCTGGCACTATGTGGCACTATCCAACAGAACAAGTCTATTGTATTCACTCAAGATGAACTGACTTTTACTGAGGTTCCAACAGCTCCTTATATACATTTTTGCCATATCAATTGCTGACTAATTGTATGTCCTAATGCAGGTTGTGGCTGATGACTCATTTGATTGCATCATCATCACCCAATCAGATCTTACTTAATATATCTATTACTGTTTGATAAGGATCTGCTGATTTATCTGCCGACTAATGCTACTGATTTGATAGAAAGCACTGATATACTGATAGGCTGAATATATAACCAATTGATTTGACTAGAAACTGATCTAATTTAAGCATACAAGTGTTACAAGTCTTGGAATAAGAGTTGTAGCAGAATAGGGAGTTTAGCTAGCATTGTATTCACTAAAACTTGAACTGATCTTTATTGAGGTGCTAGCAGCTCCTTATATACATTTTGCCAGATCAATTGCTGACTAATTGTATTTCCTAATGTAGGCTGTGGCTGACAACTCATTTGATTGTATCATCATCACCCAATAAGATCCTACTTAATATATATGTTTCTGTCTGATATGGATATGCCGATTCATTTGCTGACTAATTTATCTAATTTGATAGATAATACTGATATACTGATAAGCTAAACATATAACTAATTGATTTGACTAAAAACTGATCTAACTTAAACATTCAAGTGGCAGATCATAACACAAGTGGTAGGTCATAACATTCTCCCCTACTAAAGTTGAGAGGGTTCTCCTGAATCTCTTTTCTTGTGATACCAATATCTTGATGGTTCAGTATTATCAACAAGTCTTGAAAGCTTGAGTCTGTCCCTATGCACTAAGTCTTCCTAGATATTGCCTTGTTTGTCCACTAGTTGGTAAGTTGCAAATGGTCATTCTCTGATGATCTTGAATGGTCCAGTCCATTGTGTCTCAAGCTTCTTCCAAGTGTTGTTTCTTAGCAGTACAAAATTCCCAACTGTCAATGCTTCTGGTGCCATAGTCTTATCAAAACTCTGCTTCATCTATTCTGCACTTTGAGATACTTTGGTCTGTTCCTCTTGACATCTTTGTTCCAGTTGCTGGTGTCTACTTGGCTGACTGAGTTTATCTTCTAAGGCATCTGTAAGCTTTGGTTGTGTGAGATCTCCTGGAATCCTTGGTTCATATCCATACACTAAGTAAAAATGACAATTGCTGGGTAGTGTTGTATACTCTGACAATGCATGCAAAGAGTGCATGGTCTATATACTCCTCCCATCTACTGACAACTCCATTTGCATACTTGGTCAGCATTTTTCTAAATAATCCATTAAATCATTCAGCAACTCCATTAGTTTTGGGGTGATATGCCAAGGTTTTCAAGTGTCTGATATGCTGCATTTCCAGGTAAGCCTCCAATGTCTTTGCCATAAAGTTTGCACCTCTACTGGATAGAATCTCTACAGGGCATCTTAACTTCATAAGGTTCTCATGGTAGATGAAACTTGCAACTTCTTGTTCACTGACTATAGGTACAGCTTTAGCCACTGGCCATTTAGTGGCATGGTCAATTGCTACTAGGATCCAACAGTTGCATTTCCTGGTAGTTGGCAGGCTTCCAACAAAGTCAATTCCCCATCTTTCATATGGCCTTACAGGCTCAATAGGAAAGAGTTCAACAATTCTTGGTGGTTGGCCTTAGTTGATTTGGCAGTTTGGGCATGTTTTCACTAGCCTCTCAATGTCTTGTTTCATTCTGGGCCACCATGCTCTGGCTTTCACAAGGCTCTAGGTTCCTTCAGTTCCAAGATGACCATATTCATTGTCTAGCTTATGTATTGAATCCAGGCAAGCAACATAAGGGCAATAGGCAATAGGGCTCCCATCAACAATTTGGTATAGTGTTTCATCCTGTACCACAAATTTGCTGGCTTCCTCCTGTATTATCTCCACAGTCTCCTCATCCACCTCATTAGGAATGGCTTGGTCTTCCAAGTACTTTGGTAATAGGCTAGGTCAATCTGATTCATGCACCAAGTTGAGTTGTGCAACTTGTTCTAATCTTGACAAGGCATCAGAAACTCTGTTGTTTTTCCCAGGGCAGTAGACAATCTCCAAATCAAATTGCTGAATGTATTCACTCCATCTTGTCAATCTTCTACAGAGTATCTGTTGAGTAAATATCTACTTGAGGGAGGCATGATCAGTCTTCACGGTGCATTGGACTCCTTTAATATAGTATCTCCATGTCTTCAAGCAGTGTATTATAGCAAGCATCTCCTTCTCATGCACTGGATAGTTTTGTTCTGCTGAGTTCAGCTTCTTGGATTCAAAGGCAACTGGGTAGTCCTTTCCCTTGTGTACTTGGCCCAACACTCCACCAATTGCATAATCTGAAGCATCTATGCACAGAGTAAGCTCTTTTCTGAAATCAGGTATTCTTAATCTTAGCAGCTTAGCAAGGTTGTTCTTGAGCAACTTGAAGGCAGTCTCACAGGCTATGTCACACTTGTAGGTATTGTCTTTCTTGAGGATATCAGTTAAAGGGGTTGTAATACTTGCAAAGGACTTGACAAATCTCCAATAATAAAATATCATTCCTAGCAATGATCTGAGTTCTGATATGCTATTGGGCTGCTTCAGATTCTTGATAACTTCAAGCTTCTTAGGGTATAAAGGTAACTGAGTTGAGGGCTCTGTAGTCAATGCACATCCTAAATGTTCCATCCTTCTTCTTCACAAAAAGTACTGGTGCTCCCCAAGGTGACTTGCAGGGTCTGTATATAATTGCTGCAATAACTGATCTATTTGTCTCTTCATTTCTTTCAATTCCAATGGACTCATTCTGTAAGGTGTCTTACTCACTAGAGAGCTATCTCCTGTTTTCAATGTCATAATCCATGTCTCTGAGGGCTATCTCCTGTGTCAATGGCACAATCCATGTCTCTGACTGATGGTGGCCTTCAGGTTCATCCAGAAATACGTCTGAATATTCCTTCAAAGGAGTCTGGACCTTCTGGGGTACTGGAGTAGAGGAATCCTCCTGTAATACTACCATGAGGAACATCTGGGTGCCTTATCTAAGTGCTCTACAGAACTGCATCTTGCTAAGTTCACTTGTTTCACACACACTGGAATTGACCAAGTTGAAATCCAGTCTGGCAGCTAATAACTCATAGGTATTGTTGTACTTCTGGATCTGAGTAGCATTGGTTTTCCAGTTTATTGATGGCTTACAATAAAATAGCCAGGCTTTTCCAAATACAAGGTCAAACTTGCAGTTCCCAAATACATAGGCCTGTAGGTCTTCTTCATAGTCATTGATCTTCATCCTTACTGGCTGAGTAATATGGTTAATTATATAAGAGTTCCTATCAGCTGTTGAGACTGAAGTTAATTTGGTCAGCTCCAAGTTGATTCCTGCTCTCAAAGCAAATTGCTCTGACATGTCCTCATGCAATGCTCCTGAGTTGATCATGATTATGGCAGGTACTCCATTGATTACTCAACTCAAATATAAGAGCTTTCCTGAGTTTGAGGTCATCTGGGATAGGTATTCTTCTGTCATATGGAAGGTGAGTTCTGAGTCTTTGTCAAGTTCATCCTCCATGTTACTATGCTCATGGGCTTCAATATGGTTGAGGGTTCTTGATGGCTGGTGTCCATTTCTTCTCTGAGGGCAGTGCTTTGCAATATGTCCCTGCTGGTGGCAATTGAAGTAAAGTCCTTTCTTCTTACATTCTTCTGAGGTAGGATTCTCCTTCATAGAGTATATTTCCTTTGGCACTGTTTCTGATTGTGTTCTTGAATAATGATTGTAGCCTCTCTGATTAGTCATTGTGGGCTTCCCAACTGCAAACATAGCTGAGTTGTAGTAAATGGCAATCTTGATGGCTTCTTCAATAGTCTATGGTCTTCAAAAATTCAAGAAAGCTTCTTCAATCTGGAAGAGCCTAGTTCACAGGTTTTCATTGACTCCACCATGCCACCAGTTGACCTTCACACTAAAGTTGCTCTTGACAGGGTTTTTGTGGCATTGGGCAATGGCAGTCATTCCTTGTTGCTGCTGGCTAAGGATCTGGAGTAACTGTTGCTGCTGGGCCAGGATTTACTGCATAGCATTCTTCCATTCTTGATTTTTGGAAATCTTGAGGGAGGCTTCTTCTTTCTTCAGGAGGGATATTTCTGGTTATTGCTGCTACCAATGTTACACATTTTGGTATAAGAGTTGTAGAGGAATAGGGAGTTTAGCTAGTATTGTATACACTCAAACGTGAACTGACTTTTATTGAGGTTCCAGCAGCTCCTTATATACAATTTTGCCAGATCAATTGCTGACTAATTGTATTTCCTAGTGCATGTTGTGGCTAATGACTCATTTGATTGCATCATCATCACCCAATCAGATCCCACTTAATATATCTATAACTGTCTGATAAGGATCTGTTGATTCATCTGCTGACTAATGCTACTGATTTGATAGTTAACACTAATATACTGGTGGGCTAAACATATACCTGATTGATTTGACTCAAAACTGATCTAACTTAAACATTCAAGTGGCATATCATAACAGTGAATCCAACTAATCAGGGATCAGCAGTTTAAGATCAGTGTAACACCGGAATACCAAACACAATACTGTAACAATAGGGATGGTAATATACAAATGTGTCTAGTGTCACAGGTACTTGCACAATTGCATGCCCAATGTATATACATTTGCTGATTTCAATGCTCATTAATCTCTTATATAACTAAAACTGCTTACTGACCAGGGTGAATATCAAATGGGAATAATGTTGATAATCTGGGCAAAGAAGAATGGGAAAATATTACATTAGTAAATATGAATAGTGTACTGTAACAGCTATATGGATACACTTATCCACAAGATATATGTTTACCCTCCTAAAATATTATCATATGATCTGCTAAACCTTCCCAGGCCATTAGTCTTCTGAAATTTATTTAACCACTAGGCAGTTGCCTAGACATGAGCTAATTGATGATGCAAATCTCATTTAGCTTATACACCTATCAGCAGTCAAAATGATATCATTTCATTAAGATGCTTAGCTCCTTCTAATTTAGCTTCCTCAGAGAAGTATTTGTCAGTATAAATGACTTGTGTGATTTCCACCAAAGTGCTAATATGTATCAATACTCCCAGATGCTACTAGTGGACTGGAGCTCAAACCAGCAAATGTGATGCAGATGGCAACATATCACTTAGAAGCTCTCTCAATGGCAGCATGTGTTGGCTGCTACATTAGTAAAACATGTATCCTAAGAGAAAAATAAGAAAAGACCAACAGAGTACCATTACTTTATTTGTTCAGCTCCAAGTTTCTTAGAACTGACAACTCTCAATATCTCAGGAACTAGCAGCAGACCATACAAGCTGACATGCATTTCAAGAGAAGACTGTTGCAATTTAAGAAGTGATTTGGAGATAAGGAACTTATCAAGAAATAGTGATAATAGTTGATCTGTTGTTTATTAATAAAGAAGCTCAGTATTTATACCTTTGTAGAAATAATACAGCTGTAACACCAAGTAAAGAGGGTTTCTCAATATTCAGGAGCATTCAGTAACAGTTTCAGGGTTAGTACATAATAGTTAGTATTAGTGCTAACTTGATCCTGACTATAAGGGAATAATCATCAGATCATAGATCTGAAGAAAGTGGCAAATATAGAGCTGTAAATTAGTCCCACAGTGACCAAGACTAGTTCAGAATTGGTGAGTAAATTTTTAGCTGCAAAATGATACCAAATAGTCTAATATTTCAACACTCCCCCTCAGCTAAATAATTTCTTAATCCTAATTCCTCCCTGAGATTGCCAAATTGTGGCCTAGCTAATGGATTTGTCAATATATCTGCCACTATTTTGTTAGTTGGGCAGTACACTAACTCCACTAAGTTATTTTCCGCAGATTCACTCACAAAGTGATGCTGTATATCTATGTGCTTAATTCTGGCATGATTAGTAGGATTTATAGCTAATGAAATACTGCTTTGATTATCCTTGTACATACATGTTGGTTCATCTGAATTAAAACCTAAGTCTTTGAATAATTTTTGTAGCCATATAGTCTCCTTAGTTGCTTGACATGCAGCCATATATTCTGCTTCAGTTACAGATAGGGCCACAGTTGGTTGCTTCTTGCAACTCCAAGTAATAGCTGCACCAGAATAAAGAAATACATAGCCTGTGGTAGAGCATCTGTCAATCAGGTCCCTACCCCAATCTGAATCACTATAACCATCAAACTTTAACCTATTAGCTGCTCCAGAGTATTCCAGTACCATATATATGGTACCTTGTAGATATTTGATAATCCACTTAACTGCTGCAATTTGATCTGATCCATAATTCTGCATAAGTTGACTGACTATTTCAACTGCCACTGCAATATATGGACTTGTAGATACCATCAAGTACATTAGGTTACCAACCATTGATTGATAGGGAAAGTTTTGGTCCGTATTTGAGCCATTTTCATCTATAACTGGCTAAGATTTGCTTAATTTCAGGTTATTGTCCCTAAAGGTTGCTGCAGGTTGGCAATTTTACATTTTGAAGTGCCTAAGAATATCCCTGATATACTTAGACAGACTCAGCACAATTTTCTGCATAGGTATGTCAAATTTGACTACAATTCCAAGAAAATAGCTCAATTTTCCAAGATCTTGCATCTCAAACTTGCTGAAGAGATCTTATTTTGTCTGTTTAAGTGCCTCTTGGCCACTAGTAGCTATACTAGGTCATTCACATAAAGAACTAGGATGATTACACCCCTTTTGAGCTGTTTCACATATATACTTTGATCTGCAGTGCTTTAAGAGGACCCAATTTCCTCTAGATATGTGTCAATCTTGTTATACCATGCACTAGGTGCCTGCTTAAGTCCATACAACTATTTTCTAAGTTTGCACACCTTATAGGATTCCATTGGATTGGTACAACCCTCTGGTTGCTCCATATATATAGTTTCTTGCAAATCCCCATTTAGAAAGGCTGCTTTGACGTCCATTTGGTGTAGATCTAGACTGTATACAGCTGCCAGGGCTAGAACTGTCCTGATGGAGTTAAACTTGGCAATCAGAGCAAATACTCCTTAAAGTCTAGTCCCTGGATCTGGGAATAGCCTTTAGCCACCAATCTAGCCTTGTACTTAATAACAGCACCATTTGAGGTTATCTTCATCTTCTAAACCCATCCACATCCTATTGGCTTTCTCCCATTTGGTAAATCTACCAGTTCCCACATTTTTGCCTTGATCAGTGATTGGTACTCCTCCTGCATGGCTTGTTGCCACATAGCAGCATCTGGACTATGCATTGCCTGTTCCAGATTCTGATGTTCTGCACATAAGGAAAGATTAGCTTCTTCATGATCATTGGATGTCTGCCACCAGAATCCTGGGGCATTTCTTAATCTGGTAGTCCCTCCTAGCTGGGATAATCTGCTCTGATCTGGAACTGGTAGAATTATCATCTGTATCTGTCTGAATTAGTTATGTATCTTCTTCATCAGTATTGATTGTATTGTCAGGTAGCTGGCCAATGATTTCAGTGGCTTTGTGATCTGAATTCTCCTCAAATACAATGTCACTGCTCTTGATCAGCTTCTGAATTTTGCCAACATACACTCTATACCCTTTAGTATCTTTACAATACCAAAGAAAGATCCCTTTCCTACTCTTTGGTTCCAACTTTGAGTGTAATTGTCAGGGATGTGATCAGAAACATCACTGCCAAAGATCTTGAGGTGCTGGAGATTGGTTTTTTCCCTGTATATGCTTCAAAGGGTGTAGAATCATGTAGTGCTGTTGTTGGGCATCTGTTTTTGATGTAAACTCTGGTAGCAACAGATTCATCCCAAAACTTATAGTCCATTCCCTTATCATGTAGCATAGATCTTCCCATCTCTACAATTGTTCTATTTGCATGTACTGCTACTCCATTTTTCTGTGAAGAATGAGGAACTATGGTCTGTTGAAGTATACCAGTAGATGAGCAGTATTTTGCAATCTCGTCTGAGCAGTATTCTCCTCCATTGTCACTTTGTTGTACCTTCAATTAACACCCAGTTTATGTTTCTGCCATCTCTTGAGGTGCTTAAATGTCTATAAAGCTTCATCCTTTGTTTTGAGGAGGTACACCCATGTATATCTTGTTTTGTCATCAATAAACGCCATAAAGTATTGCATGGCTCCAAAGGACAGTGCCCTCATGTGGCTATATATATCTGAGTGTACAATAGCCAGTATTCCGGCGGTATTGATGCCTTCAGAGCTCTTGAAATGTTGCCTAGCTTGTTAACCATATGAACATCCCTTACAAACATTCAATTTGATTGGAATCAAGTATTTTAGGCTCAAAACAAGCCGATTTTTCACCAATTGGCTCATTTTCTGTTCCCCAATGTGTCCCAGCATCCTATGCCATATCTCCCAGTTGGTTTCATCAGTTTCAGCAATGTTGACATACTCAGGTACAATGATCTTGCAATGTAACATGTATATATAGTGATCTCTAATTCCCAAGGCTAATTTTTGTCCATTTTCACTCACTATTGAGCAGCTCATCTTAGCAAAAACAAATTTCAGTCCCTGAGCAGTTGCTTTACTGACTGGTAGTAGGTTCTTAGTCATTCCATGTACATAGGGTATATCAGTCAGTCTTGTTGTTGTTGCCCCTGAGCTATTGCTCATATTTAGTTGTATAGACCCACTGGTGTTAGCTTCCAGAGCAAAGTTATCTCCCAG
The DNA here is from genome assembly GCA_002104905.1 of Basidiobolus meristosporus CBS 931.73. NCBI lineage: Eukaryota > Fungi > Basidiobolomycota > Basidiobolomycetes > Basidiobolales > Basidiobolaceae > Basidiobolus > Basidiobolus meristosporus. The sequence continues at coordinate 5,910 of MCFE01000258.1, read as the reverse complement.
ATAAACCTTTCTTATGGGAGAAGTCTTCAGGTTGCTGAGCCACTCCTTTATACCACAAATATGCTGTGATGCTCCAGAGTCAATATACTGTTGATTACTTTGGTTACCTGCACTCTCTTGTACAGTTACAAGTAACTGTTCATCAGTAGTTATATGGTTTACCTGCTCTAGTTTCTGTTTTTAGTTTGCTTGTTTCTTTTTGCATTCTCTTGCCCCTTGTCCTGGCTTTTCACAGTAGTTACAGCAACCAGGTTTTCTTTGGTTTTGTTGCTTTCCCTTCTTTTCTGAGTGCCTTTCTGAACTGAATAAAGCATTGTCCTCAATTTTCTCTGCTTGATCATTACATCTAAGTTCTTCAAGGAAAAAGTCTTCCTTTGATGTAGTCTAAAGTCAAATTGTCTTCTCCGCTTTCAAAAAAGTATGAGTGGCTCATACTTATCTGGTGGGTTGTAAAGCAGACACAGTATCTTCTCTTCATCATCTACATCAGCATTAATTCTGTAAAGTTCTTCTGCAAGTGCCTCCATTCTGTAATGAGTTGTAGTATGTCATAATTTGGCTTCTTCCTCATGTTGAAGAACTTTTGTTTTAAATAAAGCTTGCTTGATAGTGACTTTGCTCTAAAGATCTTGTCTAAGGATTCCCATGCTGCTTTGGCTGTATTTGAAGCATGGATTTGTCTAATGAAGGAATTGTGCACATTGATGCATGTGGCATTAAAGGCCTTTCTCTCCTTCTCTTGAAACTTCACCACTTCTTCTGCTGTTCCTTTGGGCTCAGCTTCTTTTCCTGTTACTATATATCAAAGTTTCCTTTCCTCAAGGTGGATCTGCATCTTGATTCCCCAATGTCTGTAGTTCTTCCCATCAAACCTCTCCTTTGCAAGGAAGATGTTTGTGTTGTTCTGTTTGCTGGTAGAAGTCATCTTCAAAATAGATTAAAGCAATTGGGGCTCATAACCTGTTGCAATTAAGAAGTGATTTGGATATAAGGAACTAATCAAGAAATAGTGCTAATGGTTAAACCGTTGTTTATTAATAAAGAAGCTCAGTATATATACCTTTGTAGAAGTAATAGAGCTGTAACACTAAGTAAGGAGGGTTTCTCAATATTCAGGAGCATTCTGTAACTGTTTCATGGTTAGTGTATAATGTTTGGTAATGGTGCTAATTTGATCCTGACTACAAGGAAATAATCATAAGCTCATAGATCTAAAGAAAGTGGCATAGTGAGAGCTATGAATTAGTCCTATAGTGACCAAGACTAGTCCAAAATTGTTAAGTAAATTTTTATCTGCAGAATGATACCAAATAGTTCAACAATTCAACAAAGACTAGACTAGCTAGGACTCTCACAAAGTAAGTAATTAGTTGCCTGCTACTTCTATCATAAGCAGCAATCAAAAATATTAGTAATAAACACCATGTGAATACCAGCAAGATCCCTTCAGAATACCAGCTGAATACAAGCTGAAATTTCTTGAATTCCAAACATGAAACTGTTGAAAGGGAAATGTAACAATAGTGTCACTGATGCTTTGGCCAAAGGACTGTTTAACCCTGATGGTAGCCTACACCCAATGCTTGATAAGTTCTGTATCCACTCAGAGCTAGCATATGGCAGTTGTATCAGAGCACAAATTATCAACCATAAAAATTTCACCATGTAATGTAGCCATAGTTCAATCAGATCTCTGGACATCAGCCTATATGACTCAGTTTCATGACTGCTGTAGTGTTGACATAAAGCCTAGAGCACTCCAACAGAATATACTTATATATCAGCCTGACTATGGTCCTAGATAACCAAACTTACCTATAGCTAATGGTTTGGTAAGTAGGCCTGCAATCATTAAATTGGTAGTAGAGTCAACAAATTCAACAAAGATACCTCTGAAACTTCCCTAGAGACTTCTAGTACCAGAGTCTCTTTTTGTTAGTGACCATAGCAGTATCATCTATCTATATGAGTAATAGTCCAACATATGCAGTATATGGCTTATAGTAGCTAATTTGGCAGCAGTTCTTCCTTGGAAACACAGAAATTCCAAATAAGAGTTAATTTTGCAGATCCTGGTCCATTATGATATTTCAGTCCAAAGGACACTCATAGGAAACCATGTTGATTGCCAACATACTCTGGAGGCACTACTTGTGACAAATACTCAGATATAGTGACTTTTATTATGTTTGATTTTTTCCAAATTGGTTTGTATTCCAACAAAGATATGTTCTGTCTGTGTAGCTGGAGACAACAGCTGCATTCTAATCAGTCTGCTACATTTGGAGTTTACAATGGTTTTGACTTTGGAAGCCTTATTGCACTGTCATCTTGTAGGATGTTGAGCCCAGCACATAATTTTGTTAAGTTGCTAACTAAGTTGGAGATTATAGCCCACTAGTTTTCTTTAAATAGGCATGTGGCTCTGTTCCCCTTCACATTAGACTAGATACAGAACCAAAGTATTCCAAGCAAGTTTTTGCCAGGGTTTATTGTGCCTAGTTAGCACAGTACACACACACACTTGAGAAGTGTTAGATGTAACTTTTCTTTGGATCTTTTCAAAAAGAAATGATCTTCTGTCTTGTGATATTCAGTAGTCACTGATAAGTACCTCAAGGTGCTGATTTAGGCTGAACACAGAATGCATATTTATTTGGAGGGAAAAGGCTGAATAGTTTTGCTATAGTCCCTTCCTTGCTGATTACAGACCTGGTTTTGCATATTTATGAACACTTTTGGTCCTGACTGTGAGTACACTGTGTTTTTCACTAGGCAGTATATTCCTGGGCTCAGTTTGTATTTTGATCTGATACTATAAGCTTTGATGCCTTTCTCTCCTTGCAGTAGCCCAAGATATATCACTTACACTTTTTGGTAGATGTTGACCATATTTTGCTGTAGCATCTGGGCATATCTAATCTAACCAAGCATTCTCAGATACTACATTTTGGGTTGAGTGCAGTACTTTAACTAAATAAGTTGCTGGAGCAAATATTGCAACTGAATCCTAATAAGTGATGTAATTTAGATTTTCTAAAATTAGTAGGAAGTGATGTATATGACTAAGCAAGTCAAGTTCATAGAAGAAATTACAAGTTTTGACCACAGGACTTAGACACCCCAACTGCCTATGTTTCTACCAAATGTCAATTTGTGTACCTTGGAAAGCCTACCATATGTATTAATAAGTGCCTGATCACCTGTGCTACATGATTTTATAGGACCATTTGGATCTTGATGATGTAAATGAGCTTTTTTCTTCACCTTGATAACTCACTGCTATTGAGCTGCTGTCTGGTGTTGGCCTTGCTGGAGTGGTCAGTGGCATGAGTTTTACACCCAAGTGTTAGCATTTGAGTGTAAGTGGTTGTATAATTAGAAGATTCCTTGGAGCAAATATAAGCCATGTCACTGCTTATGAATATATCATAGGTAATACCAGTGCAGTCAATAAATCTGCTGTGTAGCTTCCCAACTGCCTGCATGCTTGTTATGGCTCCTTCCCTACTCATTCAATATCAGGCTTTTTTTGCTAAAAAGGGGAAATTGTATATATGAAAATAGTTCAGGTGGCCTATATATGGGCTAATGAGCTCATTTGGGGTCCACATCTTCATGACTCTTTATACCAACCACCACAGATATATTATCAGTTTGGAACAACAGTATTCAAGATGGTTGGTATCAGTGGTGTTGGTAGTGTGATACACATTCATTTCCATTTGCTTAATAGATACATGTCTATATATCTGATTTCACCTACCATACTAGGATTATCCAAATACCCACTTAAGGCATGTATTGTAGCTTGACACAATATTGACAGAAAGGAATGGTTCAAGAACACCTCTGTCAGTATATATATCTACTTGGGCAAATTGAGAAATGTACTCCTTTGATTAAGTAGGACACTTTATTGGTGGGTTGAATGAAGGAACTTGGAGGGCATTAAGTTAACAAAGACCTCCCACTATTGATGCAGCTATTAAGGTTGCCTTTGGCTATGGCCCAGGATTTTATGGAATTGGAAGCCTATTGTGAATAATCAGTGGCTACAATGCCTATGGAATAAAACAGTCACAAGGATTGTCAATGGAAACAGATGCTATGTAGAGGATTCCCACCTCAGAAAAATAGGAGAAGAAAGACTTTGCTATAAATGCCATCAGCAAGAACATTTCTCAACACACTGCCATTAGAGAGGAATTAGATATAAGCTAATAAGAAGCTTTGACTACATTTAATCTTTAGAGCATAGCAACATCATGGATGATTGTGAGGAAGACTCAGTTTTCACCATCCATATGGCAGAAGTATAATTATGCCAAATGATCCCAAGCTCTGCACAGCTACTATATGCAAGTGAAGCAATCAACCGAGTGCCTATCTGTTGAGATATTGGAGTATTCGGTATCATTCTGCAGCTAAAAATTTACTTAACAATTTTGGACTAGTCTTGGACACTGTGAGACTAATTTACAGCTCTAACTTTGCCACTTTCTTCAGATCTATGATCTCATGATTATTCCCCTAGAGTCAGGATCAAATTAGCCCTAATACTAACTATTATGTACTAACCCTGAAACTGTTACAGAATGCTCCTGAATATTGAGAAATCCTCCTTACTTAGTGTTACAGCTGTATTACTTCTACAAAGGTATATATACTGAGCTTCTTTATTAATAAACAACGGTTCAACCATTAGCACTATTTCTTGATTAGTTCCTTATATCCAAATCACTTCTTAATTGCAACAGGTTATGAGCCCCAATTGCTTTAATCTATTTTGAAGATGACTTCTACCAGCAAACAGAACAACACAAACATCTTCCTTGCAAAGGAGAGGTTTGATGGGAAGAACTACAGACATTGGGGAATCAAGATGCAGATCCACCTTGAGGAAAGGAAACTTTGATATATAGTAACAGGAAAAGAAGCTGAGCCCAAAGGAACAGCACAAGAAGTGGTGAAGTTTCAAGAGAAGGAGAGAAAGGCCTTTAATGCCATATGTATCAATATGCAAGATTCCTTCATTGGACAAATCCATGCCTCAAATACTGCCAAAGCAGCATGGGAATCCTTAGAGAAGATCTATAGGGCAAAGTTATATAAAGCAAGCTGTATTTGAAACAAAAGTTCTTCAATATGAGGAAGAAGCCAGATGATGACTTGCTGCAACTCACCACTAAAATTGAGACACTTGCAGAAGAACTTTACAGTATTAATGCTGGTGTAGATGCTGAAGAAAAGACACTCTGTCTGCTTTGCTGCCTACCAGACAAGTATGAGCCACTCATACTTTCTTTTGAAAGCAGAGAAGACAACTTGACTTTAGACTATGTCAAAGGAAGACTTCTCCATGAAGAACTCAGATGTAATGATCAAGAAGAGAATATAGAAGATAATGCCTTTTTCAGTTCAGAAAGGTACTCAGAAAAGAAGGAAAAACAATAAAACCAAAGAAAATCTGGTTACTGCAACTATTATAAAAAGCCAGGACACTGGGCAAGAGAATGCAAGAAGAAACATGCAGACAAAAACAGAAACTAGAGAAGGCAAACCATATAACTACTGATGAACGGTTATTTGTAACTGTACAAGAGAGTGCAAGTAACCAAAGTAATGAATGGTATATTGACTCTGGAGCATCATAGAATATTTGTGGTATAAAGGAGTGGTTTGGCAACTCAAAAACTATTCCCGTAAGGAAGCTTTATCTGGGAGATGACTTTGCTCTGGAAGCTACCTCAAGTTTGTCTATACAACTAAATATGAGCAATAGCTCAGGGGCAACTACAGGAAGACTCACTGATGTACTCTATGTACCTGGAATAGATAAGAACTTATTATCTGTTGGAAAAGCAACTGCTCAGGGACTGAAATTTGTTTTTTACTAAGATGAGCTGT